>JALPQI010019849.1:0-35627 GCA_025490895.1 Thaumatotibia leucotreta | reverse complement strand
CATCTCACCAACAAAAGATGCACTGAAACTGACTCAACATCTAAAGCGAACCATGCTACAAACAAACGAAGATATGGACGAAGTGCCTTGCCTTATCCACAAGAAAATTGATCCCTGCGATTGGAGCTGGAAAAAAGAAGAAAGAACTTGCCTTGTCCATGTTGGCGTATGCGTAGAAAACGTTTTAAATTGCACTCTTCTTTGTGTATGTGAAGGAACTTACTCCAGAATTTACTGTTCAGAATAAATCCTTGAAATATATATATACATAATATTCTTTCATTGATAGTTAGAAGTTATTATTATCAATTTGTTACCTTTTTCCTACCTTACTCTAAGTACCTATGTTTTTAATTTGTTTTTTTCTTAAATTATGTATTTTATTTTAATAACAACAGTATTTTTAAAACAACTAGTATTTGTATAATTAATTGGCTTTTAGTTCATATCTTATCAGTGTAAATCAATTGCATAGTTTGGGTGCGATTAACATTTTCGAACTGGCGGGCGGGCGGATGGCGGGTGTATGGCGTTTGCCGCGGAATATAGAAAATGACATAACTTTGTTTATTTTCAACCGATTTCGATGATTTAAACTGTTTATTTTAGGATAATAGTTTAGCTACATTTATGTAGTACAATATTTTTTTCTAATACCGCTTGTTTCCTGATGAAATGTACATTGTACGAAAAGAGTAAAAAAATATTTTTATTCTTTCCACGATATTTTTTTTATTTTTAGATGTACGCTATAACACAAAAAGACAAAGTTAGAGCATATTTAATAACCTTTCAATTGATACTACACACAATGGTGTATGTTGGGCGGTTGAGGAACAAATAAGCGCTTTTCAAAATTAGGCAGCAGCCATTTTGAGGACGTCATTACTGGTGACCTTGACCTTTGAGAGAGTGTCTCCCGACAGTTTTGGATACAGAATGACATATTTAACAACATACTAAAATTTGGTGCTGGTATCCGAATGTGAACTTTTCCCATACATACGTTGCCGTAATATAATGGACTATTAAGCATTCAGTATTACGCTAAGCTAGTGTAACTGGGTGCTTCTTAGACAAGTTGCCAATCGCTAACGCTTAATTGTCAATCGTAAACGAAAGGCAGCTAATTGTCTTTGTCGCACTAATATGAAAGAGTGACAGAGAGGGAAAACTACGATACGCTGCTAAGCGTTAGCGATTGGCAACTTGGCTATGCATCTTGTTACTTGCCAACTCATGGTTACAGCCTACTAGCTTTTCACTCGTTTCAGTAAAAGCAGACATGGTAAGCATGGTTTCGAAAAAAGCTAATGCCACGCAAATTAGAAAGCTCCCAAGTACCCAAGGTAAAAGGCAGAGTTAAACGCAAGGCCGATGAGGTCACTCTCATGGAAAAATCTGTTAATTATGTCTGTACATACAATACTTAATTGCTATAAAGACAAATGCACTGAATACGAATGATTGAATTAATGTGCCTATTGCAACAACACAAGTTCCCATGCTAGTTTAGCAATCTTGTTATGTAACATACTAGATATAATATTTGCTTGAACTTAAAAGTGGTTTTTAAAAATGACTTGTCCGTACTAATTACTTTCTTTCTAATTCTAATAAAAAACTAACCGGTACTTACCGTTGATTAGAATCCTTTCCTTCGTACCGAACTACACTAGGTACTTAACGCAACCCTTGCCGACAACTGCTTAATGCTTAACTATCTGAGATACCTAGTCGAAAACTAGTAGAGTTTACCTAACTCTATCACCTAACCGTAGATAACTACGATTAGATATTAGTCTATTGTTCTCGGGCATTCACGGATAATTCAGATAAGTACCTACTACCTAGGGTTGCACAATGCAATAAGAAAACGTAAATCGTGAAAAGATGAGCATAACGCAAAGTGCCTATATAGACCAGGCATGGTAGGTAGGCTATTTTATTTCTCTAGTACATATTGGACATTAGATAATTTAGACACTACTTAATGGTGTAGGTACCTACTATCGCAGAAACATAAAACAAAAATTGGGCATCTAAAGCGATAACGTGACAGGTAAATAGTTTGGTAAGTATAATAAAATAATACCTACAAACATCACGGTAATCAAATCACTATACCTACCTATTCACTACCTAATCTACCTATTCCCATCAGAAATAGAATAGCCAAAGGCTGGTAGGTATGTGCTACTTTTAAAAAAGTGGGTGTTTATTGTAGAGACTGCATAAATAAAAAAAAGTAAAGTACCTTTTGTGGTATTTTCTATACGATAGGTACCTAATGTTTAATTAAATGTATTACTTACTACTATTTCTGTTACACCATGTATGTGACTTAGAAAATGACCTCTAAGGTCAAGTGTATCAAAAAGGCAAGTCATATTTAATTTTTAAGGAAAGTCCGTTATAGTTATTCGTATATACGTTTGGAAATCAGTTGGTAAACCGACTTCCTGATAGATGGTCATACCTGACCATCTGACTATCTGATGGTGCCTTCATGATACGGGATACGAAAGCGACAAATTACAAGCCCCGATGCAGTGGAGTTCGTCTAGTTCGAAACAATTTTTACAAATTTTTGAATATTTTAAAAATGATTACATTATGCTAATGATAAATTGTATGAACGTTAGTCATGGTTAATGTACTACATTTCAAGAGACACAACAATCTGAAGTACGCTTTTGTTGTTTAATAAATCGATTGTCATTGACAAACCAGTGTCTAAATTATATTTTCGTTCACCACCGTAGTTCCGCGCTTATAAGCTTGACGCAAAATTCGCAGTGCATCAGGTGTACCGTGTCGTCTTTAATATTAATGGCGTTCTTTACATTCATTGATTATTTACAAAATTAAAAATTGTGGAAAAAATTAAAAAAAATACCTCCCGTAAAATAGTTTTTTTAAAATTCTGATTTATTAAATCCAAATATTTTATACTCAAAGAAACTACTTTAGTACTACTATTGAATAGTGAAGGTTTTGTCTCTAAACCTTTTCCCCCGGATGAACGGGATAATCTCGAAAAACTGTCTAACTGGACGAGAACATATGCATCGGGGCTCGTACATCTACATGAGCAGCCTACTTCACAAGTCATAGGAGACCTACCAGCTACCAGAGTCTCTTCGCCCAGCAGATCTTCCGCATTCAATACGCGCTCAAACACTTTTGATAGATGTCGAGATCATAAAATCAATATATTTACCCCCCTTCTTGTGAGAAAATGTATATCTAAAGGTGACACATAAGTGACTTAACTACCCACTTATTAATAAACGTCTCCTAATTTAACCAGCCGATAAGTATCGTTTGTCCTTTTCGGTCTTAGGTACCTAACCTATAGACATTTTGAGAAGACCGAAAGGCACGAACAATATTTATCAGCTGAATAAAGGGATTATTTAGTAACAACTTACAGAACCCTTTACGTTCTGCTTTTATTCGTTTGTTGTGTTTTCATAAAAAAATGAGTAGTTATGAGTTATGACTTCATCCTCATTGTTGAGTTTTCTACAAAAGGATGCTCAAACACTACGATACGCATTATTTTACACCAAATTATTCGCACAGTAAACGTTCGACAAGCGTGTCCATACATACCTACTTGAAAAAATGTTTAACGAGTAAGTTTACCTAGGTAGCAATTGGAACCCTACGCCACTCAGGAACCAAAGTGACGCTACAAATCCAATTGAAACTCCTTACTACTTGTTATTTTGACAAGGTTCTATGTAGTGGCCTAGGGTTCCATATGGTAGGTAGATGGTGTAAATGTGGTGTGCCCGCGTAAGTATTTTAATAAGGCCTGGTTGGGTATGTAGTTGAATCAGTGGTGAATATGGTAAGTTTTAAGTGAGACTAATTCAAAAATTCGACTTAATTTTCTTTCGTGATAAATGAATATTTTTTTAGCTGTGTGAATGGCATTCCAACCTTTTACTTTTGTATTACCTACTTATCTAGAGATTAGTTTAATTAATATTAATATCGCATAAATACATATCTTTTATTTTATATGGGACATTATCAGCCTCTGTAGCCTAGTTGGTAGTGACCCTGCCTACGAAGCTGGAGGTTCCGGGTTCGAATCCCGGCGATTGCATTATTTGTGTATTTATTTATCTCAAATATTTGTTCCTTGGTCATGGCTGTCTATGTATTTAAGTATCTATACGTATCTATCTATAATATATATCGTCGCCTGGTACCCCACATCACAAGCCTTAATTGAGCTTACCGTGGGACGGACTAGGTCGATTTGTGTAAGATGTCCCAAGACATTTATTTTTTATTATGTTCTATTTTAGGTATGTCATTGCAGTCGGAGTGCTATACGCGATGTTATGGATCACCAAGCATGTGAATGAAAACTTGGCGGATATTCCCAAAGGCAAAAATGCTATCATCACCAAACCACCACCCATCTGATTAAAGAGTGTAAAATATGTCCTGTGTATGTACAATTAACTTTATGAATACCTAATATAAAAATATTAAAGTTAAAACTGATTTTGATTATAAAGAGACGTAGATTGACGATTGTCAAGGACTTAACGATTATCTACCTAACGTAGGTGGGCTGAGAGCTCAGTTGTCTACCTTCGTCACATAAAAAAAAACTACGTACACAGTAGAACCTCTATTATCCGAACACATCTATTCGAATGTGACAGTGTTTGTAGATACCTCTCAATTATCCGAACGCTGATGGCAATTTGGTAGCGAATTTCATTCAACACTCTCGTCTCGATATGTACGAGCTACGGTGTCGGCGATTTCCCTCCGGCTAGGTACAGCCGCCATCAATTATATCGTATCGTCCGGAGCGCTCAAAAATATCTGAACACGCCTCTATCGTTATGGCAATAAAGGCGTCTTAAGATATTTTTGAACGCTCAGGACGAGACGCCACGATATACATATTTGATGACGACTGTCGGTATCGAGCGTTAGGTCACTGCATACTGGGCATTGTCACTTCTAGGGACACCCAATTAGCTTAACTCTCACAAAAAAGTTAAGTTCGATGTCAGCTTTGTTTAGCAATTAAGCATTAAATATTAACAAAAATATTTTTTTATCATTTAATCCAGAAAGAATACGCGTATATACAATATAAAAACACAAATAAAGTGGATTTACGTAAATACCTATTTCATGCTTAATTGTCGTTACAAAGCTGACATCGAAGTTAACTTTTTTGTGAGAGTTAGCTAATTGGGTGTCCCTAGAAGTGAAAATGGTATACTCTTGGCTCGACTCAGTCGTTTTTTGTCAAATTCTTAAATTCGCCCCTTTCTGCTTTCGTCACCCGTTCTTGATTTGCCACTTTCGTGTGAAGCCTATTTCATATTTGGTAAACTTTGTGCTTTTGCCATTTTCTTATTTTGGCTCATTCGTTATTCGTCACCATCTTCTTTGGACATGTTCAATGTTAGTCTATTCTTTTTTGGTCTCATTTGCTATTCGACCTATCGTTTTTGATTTTATTCTATACATTTTTGTCTAGAAAAACATAACAAATAAAGAATTATACTAACAAAGAGATTGACTGTCACCGAAAATGCTCAAAGAAGATGGTGACGAATAACGAATGAGCCAAAATAAGAAAATGGCAAAAGCACAAAGTTTACCAAATATGAAATAGGCTTCACACGAAAATGGCAAATTAAGAACGGGTGACGAAAGCAGAAAGGGTCGAATTTAAGAACTTGACAAAAAACGACTGAGTCGAGCCAAGAGTATACCGTGAAAATGCCCTACTAGAGGTAGACATGATTATTTCTCGGACGGAACGAGGATGGGACTGAGACAGGACGAAGTTAATTAAACCACCTATTGAATATAGGTATTTTTTCCCGGCTAGGAGGACAAAGTGTTTTAAGAAAACTTTTCTGCTCAGGATGCTTAGCCAAGTTGCCAATCGGTAGTTTTCCCTCTCTGTCACTCCTTCATATTAGTGCGACAAAGAGGGAAAACTACGATGCGCTAGCAAGCGCTAGCGATTGGCAACTTGGCTAAGCACCCAGGAATAGGTACTGTACCTACTGGCAATATAAAGCTATTGCCATTCTAAAAATATACAATCAAATATGAAAATAAACATTTGTATACTAACGGATCAGTGTCATATTTCGAAGACCCATTTCTTAGTTTTTGAGGCGTCACATTTCGGAGCTAATTCGCCTTCTATGCTTTTTCCGTTCGCTGGTTGCCTACAATATTGCGTATTCGATTAGGTACGAAGGTACGATTGCTTACATATTAAACATATATTTTATTTTCCTCATAGATGTTGTGAAAAGCAGCGGTATCACAATTATTTTCGTCATGGGCGTTAACGCTTGAATTCCTCATTACGCTCATCATTCCACTTTAGAATCCCTCACTAAGTTCGAGATTTTATTGAGAAATCCATCACCTTCATTCGGGCTTCAGTGAACGCTCTCGCCGAAAATATATCATTTTGATCCCTTCTAACTATTGTCCCTTTTAAATATTGTCGTAATAAAATCAGCAAAGTTTGGTAGGTAAGTACGTTTTTAATAGTTTCGATTTGGTGATAGGCTAACAATAGAGTCATATAATTATGTGACCCTTTTTATAAAATGTCCCATTTTGTCACTTAGGCACTGGTCCCATCAAAAGCGACTAGCAATGAGGTATCGGCGAGAGAAACCGACAAAAGATAAATCACTCCCGTGTAAATAGAAGGGACTAAAATACTTAATTATATGTAGTTTATTATTTAGCGACTAACTCTAAAATATCATTGCGTTCCATTTATTTACACGAGAGCGACTATCTTTTGTTTCTATCTATCGCCGATTAGCTCATCGAATACTCGCTCTTGGTGGGACCAGTGCCTTACCAAAAGAACGGAAAATTCGTATATCTAATTATAAAAACAAATTCCGCCCTTACAGTAAGCGTCAAAGTGGGAACATTTACAATAAAGACCCATATATGTACATGAAAAAATAGAATTTACAAGGCCAGGCATCTGTGTTGGTTTACTTCGGCGGGGGTGCGGTGACGATATACTTCTTGTCCGGCACAGGAGCCAAATAGTATTTCTCAAAGGCTCGCTGCACCCGAAACATCCAGCGCACGATCCCGGCGGCTACTACGTATCTAAAACAGTTAAAATTCTATAGCTTAGCGTAAAATTTAAAATTCTTCATAATACCCACTGTATAACAAACAATTCATAAATCTTACTAGAACACTGTGTTATCTAAAGTCCTTCTTTTTACCGACTTCATAAGAGGTACTTTTTTATGGCATAGTTATACGCGAAGAAGCATGTATGGCATAGAAGGTAAATGAACAGAAGGACGACTTGATTGTAAACACCAGGGAGATGCTGTCGCCGATATTTTAAGATTTTTTTTCTTGAATGTCTGGGATATTAATATACCACGAGCGACAGCATATTAAAATTCCTCGTACTTCAATAATTGGGCAAGTTAAATCTTCCAACTTGTGTTTATAAAGCCCGACTTTTTATCGTCTTTAAACGAGGTAAGTACTTCTTAATGAAGTTACAGACCTACAGAGGGTGCATAACCCTCATCTCTATGTAGAGCTGGAGCGATAGAATCGGAAAATTCTTGTAGGTCTGTTGAATGCGGTCAAGTGGGGAAGGCTGGTACTAGGGTGCTCCTACTGCCAGTGGCCCTACCGCGAAAAATGACGTCTTCGTTTGAGTGACAGAGAAAAATCCTCGAAATTTACGAATTTCGATTTTCGCGGTAGTAGGCCAGAACGCAGAAGCCGCGACGAAAAGTCTTAGAGCTAAGCCCAAGGAAGATGACTTTGGCTGCACTGTGTGGATAAGGAAGTGTGCTAAGGAGAGGAGAGACGGAGGAAGTTAGTAGAGATACTACAAAGGACAGCGTCATCAAATTAAATTAAGTACCCTTGTATTTGTTAGAAACTGACGACTGTACAAAAATATTCAGTAAAATCGACCTTAAAAACTTTTTCAGTGTAACTTACATGAACATTGTCCTTTGGATATAAGTTTTTGCTGTTTGTAGGCACGTCTGATTTCTTATTGTGTTCGAGTGTTTTAGTCGGAAGTATAGATATTGATTTCAATCTCGTTGCAGTGTAGGAGCAAAACGGTTACTGATTGATGGAGCAGCGTTTCGCAGACTCTTTAAGTAGGCTGGCTGACAATAGGTGCGGTCATCACAGATCAAATATGCCTATTCAAACGCTATCACAACATTGTATCTGGGAAGTATAAATAATAAATACAAACAAATATTTTCGAACTGGTACGGAACGGGGTTAATTTTTCAAATATTTGTGTAGTTAAAAGAGCACATTGCTCGAATTTTGGCGCACATTTGGCACATTGCGAGCAATAACTCCTGGTATATATCGCACCTCCATTTGTTGATGCACACCCGCCATCCTAACGATCACGTAATTTGACTTACACGATACTAAAGGTAAGGTAATTGGGCATTTTTGACCCGCTTTATGATTTTTCGCGTACAGGACCAAACTAGCTTTAAAATAAACAATTAAATCTCACTTTTCTAAATGTGTAATTTTTCCGTATGTATCAACGGGGAAAAAAAAGCTATTCGACTTTTTGCATCCGAAATAGTGTTTTTAATGTTTTTACTTTCAGCATTGTACCTACACTGAAAAAAATATTTACCAAAGTTACTTAGGTTGGCTATATTACGAGGAAACTTTGATATATGTAACAAATCCTTGCTATCAAATTTACAAAACTAAAAAGGTTGAAGTTCATACCAGAGTTCTGGTTAAATCAACAAAGAACATTGTACATTATACCAAACAACTGGTAAAATCAACAAAAAACTGGTGTAATCAACCAAATTAATTTAGTAGAATGCCAACATAAAAAATTTGGTAAAATCAAAAAAAAAATTGTGATAGGACCCAATCAACCTTAATTTCCGGTTAGAATTACGAAAGATCTGATAAATCCAACTTAGCATTTTTTTCAGTGTATAATTGAGTAAACGGTTGTGACCTACTTTTCTGGTTTCGCCTTGCAAGAATGCGACTCATACCACTCAGTAGCACTTACATTTACCTACATTCCTAGCCCTATTTCGTTTGTGTACGCAGTGGGTCATATGCCCGAACAAAATGCCCAATGACCTTTCAGCTCAATCGGAAAGTGAGTCTTTAGCTCGCAAGATGTTATTATAGACAGGCCAGCAAATATTGGAACAAGTGAAACTATATAAATACAAAATTGAATGAATTAGTAAGTTCATTGTAATACTGATTTAACACATTCACACTCTAAATGAGCAAAGTCAGTTTTATTGGTGGTCTCGCAGAGGTTGCAGCGGCACTCCTGGAGCGCGGCGCCGAGGAGGTGGCACAGGGACTGCTTGCTGCTGAGCACCTCCTCCGTCTTCTCAGGCCATCTGTAGCCAAGCTGTGGAAAGAAACCATATTCGTACAATCAACAACACACCTGTGAACACAGGCAAAGTGCCAAAAATATGTAAACAGAACTTTATTGCCTGGACATAAAGGTGTGTATATATATTTATGGCACTTTGTCTGTATTCACAGCTGTGTTGTCGATTGTACTAGAGCGTTTTTATTTTTGAGGAGACACAATTAGGGTGAGATAAAAAAAACCTTATCAAAGGTTTGTCATCATCATCATTACCATCAGCCTATGATAGTCCACTGCTGGACGTAGGCTTCTCCTATTAACTATGCGTATAGACCCATTAGAAGGTAAATGCCCATAATCGCCACGCTGAGCAAGCGGATTGGCGATCGCAGTAATCGTTTGTAACGAAAATTAAGTACGATATCTTTAAGTATTTAATCGGGCGTTTTTATATTACAACATCGCTTATTGTTCATAAAATTAACGCCAAAACCGAGATTTTATTGAAATTTTAGACATGAAATTACTCTGTTTATTAATTGAAAACACAATAATATTGACTTCAAACTAAATCTTAAGAAAATTGTAAAAGTAATAAAAAAAATGAACGTAAATAAAATTAAACCTAAAAAAAAAATTTACATGTGATTCATTTTGTTTGGTTACATTACAAACCTGATTGCAATTAAGGTATTTTAGTACAGATGGTGTACTTTTTAGGCTCTAATGCGAGAAGTGTGTCATTTTACGTCAGGTTCAAAATTTAGGAGGGCCATCTGTACGTACTTAAAAAACGTCGTACGAGACACGTGCAAAAACGAATTTCATGTTTTTCGTACTTGTGTCGTAATGTACTAAGTATTTTAATCTCACACTAATTGGGTATCCCTAAAAGTAAAAAAGCTCACTAAGTACGTGATAAAAATATCATCTAACTCTGTAGGGGAGGTTTATGATCAGCAGTGGACGTCTTATGGCTGTAATGATGATGATGAAGTCTGTAGGCCTACGATGGTCTGATGTTTGTCGTTTGTCGTCGTTGCCATCATGCTCTAACACGTATGCAGGTGTGCGAAAGTGACACATAGTACGATAAACGGTAAAAGCGTAATCAATATACACATTCGGTCAATGAATACGGGTCAGGTGGTTTTCTTCATAGAAAATAATGCAAACATGCAGATTTCAAATATTTTTTTCCAAATATTTATAGTGTAGGTAAAATCTATTTTTAAACCAGGTGGTATTGGAATTTCCCTAAGTTTATAAATAAATGCAAAAAACTTAATGTAGACCGTTTAAGAAAACCACCTAAAATTTATGGTAATAAGAGTTTTTTAATCACGAGTTGCTATTTTTATATCTACGTAGTCATCTCTTCTGATGATGAAGTTCTGTTTTTCGGGTCGGGTGAAAACTTCAGGGAAATTCCAATACAATCTGATGTTAAAAACGGTTCCACTTGTATTATAAATATTTACCTATTTTAAATATTTGTAATCAGCATGTTTCCTGTATTTTCTATGAAAAAAATTTCACAATGAGAAAATTCATTGACCGCGAGTGTATTTAAGTGCCCTGGAAGATTTTGATTAGTCTAGAAATTCTAGAAGCAATTCGGACTTGAGTTGTCGACCAATAAGCGGTGCTAATAGACAAAAGAGAAACAGGTGGCTCATGATGGTTCCGTTTTATCCATTTATCGTGCTACGCGTCACTTTCGGACGCTTGTACTTGTTAGAATGTGACGGCAATAATGACAAACTATTAGACGCAATAACATCATAAGCCTAAAAGTTACAGGTTACAGACAGCCGATCCACATCATCATCATCATGATGACATCTACATTTATATAGGTAACATCAAATGTCTTATAAAACCACGCTACTGCTTCATCAGGTCATTTCGTAAATTTTTCACTTACTTACTGAATTAACTGAATACTCAAGCTTGCGTTGGCATAATTAACCCCTTACCGCATAGAAGCCATATATGGCCGCTATAAAATTGAACTCTATTGATTGCCATTAGAGTTCAAATTTCAACAATTTATTTTTTATTCATGCGGTAAGGGGTTAAAAAACTGATTCGCTAAAGGGTGCCCAGTCAGCAGGCAACCATCGCAAATCAGCAGGTCATTAAAACTCACAGAAGTTGCCATAGCCTTGCAATAAGCCCGGCGGGCCTTCGGCTGGGCGAGTTGCGCAAGCAGAGCCCAGGCGCGCGCGCAGCGGCGGTCCCAGCGCAGCGCTTGCTCGGCGCAGGCCAGTGCGCACGTCGACATCGCTTCCTCTGCGTCGGCGTCGCCGGCGCCACCTAGTTGCCCGGCCGCGGCTTGGCGCTGTCGGCAATTTTGTATGGCGTGTGATTTCCATGTTTCGTTTGTACCAAAGGGTTAACTGGGTGCTTAGACAAGTTTCCAATCGCTCAATTGTCAATCGTGAACGATAGGCGACTGTCTTTGTCGCACTAATAAGAAAGAGTGACAGAGAAGGAAAACTACGATACGATACTGAGCATTAGCGATTGGCAACTTGTCTAAGCACCCTGGTCTCGATGATCCCATAGGGTGGTACCGTAGGATACGGCTAGTGGCTCGCAGTACTACGTAATCTACTTATACGATCTTTCAGAGTGTAAGGAAAAGGTCGAATGGTGGCAGAACAGGGACATATTTAACAGTCTGCTTGCGACCACGGGTGTAACATCATACTCTACCCGAAACGTCAGGATAATATTAATCGTATTTTTACTCGATTAAGTCCCGTTTGTCGATAATACGAGTGATAATCGTGAAAATTTAAATAAAAATATAATTATAATGTACGAATCTGTCATTCTCATACATGTATTACTTGTCGCTTAAGGTGCGTTTAAACCAAAAGAACATTCGCTGTTCTAGCGCCCGTTCTACGAAATCAACCAATCACGTTTTGTGTACTGATCGAATTTCGTAGAGTGGGAGGTTAGATTAGAACAGCGAATGCTCTTTTAATTTGAAGGTGATTTTACCTTTATACGATTGCAGAATGCCATGTTGGCTAGGCATGCAGATCTCCTATACGACGTTTTCCCATGGAAAGTTATTTAAACTACTCTGTATGTGGCGCACGGTGTTGAATAGGAGAGCAGAGTGCTTAGACAAGTTGCCAATCGCTAACGCTTAATCGTCAGTCATAAACGAAAGGCAGCTAACTCTCTTTGTTGCACTAAACCCAAAACGACAAGATAATATTAAACGTATGTTTACGCGATTAATTTTCGTTTGTCGTTAAAATATATTACAATCGCTAGCGGACTTTCTCAAATTGTAAAATTCATCCATCCAGACAGACTTTATAGCGTGACTAAATGAAAGAAGTAAGTATACAGCAAACATAGCAAGAGGAAATTCTGAACTTCTGAATCAATTAGGCGCCCCTATTAGACGCCTTGCGCAGCATATATAATGGCGTTTTTTTCATAGAAGGTATGGGAAAATCCGATGTCGAATAGGAGACCTGTTGACATAATTATGATGGTTTCGTGTTAATCGTTTATCGTTGTCTTCACGTTCTAATAAGAATGCAAGTAAGCATAAGCCACCAGCGGTCCTACCGCGAACTACGAAATCCGTAATTTTCGGGCATTCTTCTCTGTCACTCTAATGACGCTTGGGGTGACTGAGACAAATCTCCGAAATTTACGAAATTCGATGTTCGCGGTAGTATTACCATGAGCCAGTCGTCAGCGAGCGCCATCCAGGCGTAGGCGCTGGGCTGCCGGCGTAACAGCTCCACAAGCAAGCCGCGCGCGCGCTGCGGGTCGCGGCCCGGCAACGCGTCCAGTGTACTGTTCACATTACTATTGTAAGTACAGTCTAATTGGGAACCCTAGGCCACTCTAGAACCATGTCACAATGACAAGTAAGGTAAGTTGGGGTAAGATAAAACGATTCTTTGAATGGGGTAAGACAAAATGCTACCAGCAGACGCTGGGCCAGAAGGACGACTTTTTGTCTTTCCCCATTCTGAAAACCGTTTCATCTTAACCCAACTTACCTTACTAAAAGATTTCTTACAATTTAATTTTAAGCGTCACTTTGACATAGTTGCCTAGTGGCCTAGGGTTAAAATTGGTTGACTGCAGCGAACGAAAAAATAATATGTATTTTTGAACTATTGGATTCAAATGTTTACATTAAAAATGTCTGCCAATAACAAATCTAAGTACCAACCAGGATAACAGGACCTAGTGTAATGATTTATTATAGTTTGTCTGTATACTACTACTAAGTAATAGGTACCTGTCTGTACCTACTACTGGGTAGTTGGGTACTAACCCGCGTGCATTTACACATAGGTCAGCTTTCTCAAAAGACGTCGTAGCTGCATTCATTTTGTTCTGTTTTTTCAAGCATTCCGCTGCTAAACTATGCAAGTAATTAATCTGTAATATAAAATATACAGATTATATAAATTAATTAGTTAGTTTATTTAGGAATATACAAATGAACAGATACCAACTCGTTGTTTAAGAAGAAACAAACTAGGACCGGTCATAACTAGCGTGGAAAATGTCGGAAAAAATAAAATGGTTTTTTTTCGGGAATGTAGGTATGTAATTCCGTTTTTTTTCGTCTTTTTCGGGATTTTACAGAAATAATCAATGTCACTGTCAATCCTTTCCATCTATTTTAATTGACATTTCATCGATGACATCGCGTTCTCCTGGTATTTTTATATAAGTGAAAATTAGACCTAAGAGCGGCCGTACACCTGGATCGCGTTTTATAAAGTTACAATTTACAATTTTGCTGTTTGCCTCTCTTTCTAGCCAATACGAGCGTGCGTTATGCCGCGGCCACGACATTGGTCTAAGGCGACCGGCTTAGCGGAAAACCATACGTGCGAGATGGGAGTACCCATATCGGCATCCCGCTCCAACTCATGGATTCGCTCGCCGCTGGTCGCCTTAGACCAATGTCGTGGCTGGGCCTTTAGAGAGGCGAACAGCGAAATTATAAAATGTAACTTTATAAAACGCGACCTTGTAAGTTCTTACGTAAGTGGTAGGGACGGAGCTAAATTAAGGAACGAGAAGTGCATATCGCTATCTCATTCCTTATTATCCGTCCCTACAACTTACTTAAGAACTCACAGGTGTGCGGCCGCTCTAATACACAAATGTTTACTTGTCCGAACGTGAGGGCAACGCCGACTAAATTATGATAAACAACGGGACCATCATAGACCTAATTGTAAAGGTACTCGTACTCGACATACTTAACATAACGAGCCAGGGATCGGATACCAGTTTTTCCTCCAAACAAAAGAATGGTTTCGTTCGTTCTTCGGTATATATGTACATTCTTTGTTGATCCGTCCGTCGCGGGCGCCCGCACCAGTTAACGGTGTCCAACTGTCTATACAATTTATTTGAGGCTAGCGTAGGCCCAAAGTAAAGTATGACTTACTTCCCCGAAAGATTGGAACGCGTTATTCAGATGGCAGAGCGCGTTGTCCACATCGCCGCGCAGGCGGCACGCCAGCGCCACCAGGTGCGAGTACGCTGGTGACATGCCCTGGCCTGACAGCGCTCGCGCCAAGCACACTTCAGCCATCTGTCAAACGCGGAGACATGTACAGGGAGGCTAGGCTACCACGATGTACTAATGCGATTCAATTTAGGACCTATACTGGATCGCAATGTGTGAGTTCCTGGAAAAAACACGTTTAGGAGATCATGGTAACCCTGGCCTGCTAACAGTGCTAACGCGGACATCGGAGCTCGTAAATCTCGGGGATTTTCTCCGTTGGAGTGAAAGAAAATAATCATGTTAGTCTCATTCTCATTGGTCTACCGTTCATTCCCGGCTTTCAGTCTCGAAGAATCAAAAGAATTGATGTAGGTAATCGTTTTTAGGGTTCTGTCCGTCTGTCTGTCCACAGCATAGCTCAGTGGCCGTTAGTACGCCGACAAGTTTGTATAAATTCGTGTACCTTCCATACAGGTAAAGTGGGGAAGATGTTTTATTTTTCGGCGTAGGGCCCTTTATATCAGGTCCGGCCGAGCTATAGGGGGTGGTTTAGCTATCTACGCACTTATGCATGTAGGCATGGACTCATAATGAAAACACAACATGAATTAAGATCTTTTCTTATTACTACTCTGGTTCGCAAGAGTTAAACCACAACATGAGAAGAACCAGGAAGAAACTCAAGCGGGTTGTATGTTTTAATCTTTTCAAATCATTGGTAATTACAATTTTAGATCATTACTATAGGTACACACTTAAAACACGATTAATCATACACTTTAAACAACAACAACGACTAATGGAAAACAACTGGAGAGTTCTAAGTTTGAGTCCATGCTTCACCAATTCCAAAACACAAGAAATAACGACTTTCGTCAGGATGCTAGGAAATAACGATCTGAATCTGAATCTAACGAACTATTGAATCTAGTCAAACTCCTCATACTCTGGAGTGCACTTAATCAAATCTATTCGCGGTCTCAAGATAGACTGACTTAAGGAAAGGAATGATCATAATCAGAATCTATTTCAAGTCTAAGCAAGAATCAATCTTTCGAAGTCTAACGCGGGAATCAGAATGAATTGAAGTCTAACGCGCGAATGCGAATGCATCATGAAAACAGCGCTAGTGACCTTTTATACTGTCAGGTCATAAACTACCTGCTTAACAGACGGGTAGATCTCAACCGGATTTTATCATCTACCTGCATGGACCAAAGCAAAGACCACTCGTAGCAATACATTGCTTATCGTTTTCGAGATTTAGTAACTCTTAACAAATTAATTGTAAACATTGCAAACAAAACTGTTCTCATTGAAAATAACACAATTCTGGCGTCCGATGACTCGACGTGTTGTACAGGTCTGCGCCAACTGAAGCGCGACTCCGACATATTTATCTGTGTGGGGTATCGTTGAATAGGTCTTTAAAAAGAATAAGGGTCTCGAAAGGAACTTTTTCTAAGTCACTATTTTTGAAGCTGAGTATCTTACTGCATAGTAAAAACAAATTAGGGGAGCCCTCTAAATTTTGGTCTGTGGGTCCAAAAAATATGGAAAAAATCATGAATATGTGGACTTATAAAATACTCTAATACATATTTCCAAACGAAAGAAAAATGCTAACCGCGATTCCTCTCAATCTTAGTAAGAGGTCAGCAGCTTCAAGGAATTGGTTCGTGCTTGGCAAAAGAGGCGTCGAATACCACCAGTCTCCAAGTTCCTTTTCCCAGCCACGCTCTGGTGCTAAGTCCTGTACCAATTTTTGAGCTCGAACCCTTCAATTGAAAAATAAGCATTTTCTTCAATTAGCGCGATCGTTAATCATCAAATAAAAGTATTAAACAGATTTCATCACGCATATTAGTTGATTTATTCAACTACATCCCAACCTCCCAACTAGCAAAGAAGTCATGTAAATCAAGAGTTATACGACCTTTAGCCATATAAGAGTTTTATAGTCGTTTTTAGTTAACCTGTTAGTCAAATAAACGTTATAAATCTGATAGTTTAGTCGTCCTACCAAATAGTCTAATTACTATGGTAAATAAACGTTTTTGCGACTAATTTATACAACGATCATGTAGAGGTTTTAAAGAAAACGTTTACTTAATGATGCTCAAAGTTGTATAAACGTTTTCGTCTTATAAAGGGTTTAGAAAAACCAGAACCGTCGTAATAAGGTCATTTTTACAACGTCTACATAATTTTATTGTTGTATAAGTGATATCATAAAACCTTATCTCGACAGTTATATAGCGGTATTGAAGGTAACTTCAATATGACAAAAAGATATCAGCGGGACTGTTATATACCTTTTATTCAACAGTTAGTCATATTAACGTCAAACAAAAACTTTGAAAAACCTTTAGTTGTTGCCGAACTCGTTATATTCCTTTTATTGGACTATATGTTTTTAAATTGATTTTAAGTTACGGTTATAAAACATCATGCAATTTATAGTCGATTTGAAATTAATATTATAAAACATCAGTCGCCATTTCATGAGCATCACAGTGCGATCTAAAAGAAAAAAAACCATGGACGTTACATCGTGGAAACGGTACAAACGAAGTGGCGGACTAGTAATGGCGGCTTAGTAATGGCGGACAATTTGTAGTCGTTATAAAAACCTTTACTTAAGATAAAGTTATATTGTAGTCGTATAAGTATAAATCCATGACTTGTTCCAAAATGGCTAACCTTAACTAAAATAAAATATGAAGAAATATTGTTATAAATTATAATTATATTGAATATATTAAGAGCGCGACAGCAAAAAACTGTATATCATCATAAACTTTAACGGTAAAGTGACCTTTCCATACGAATTCAGCTCACGCCAAATGTGCAAACGCTCACTATATAGAACAATAATTTCTATTACAAATCTTATAAAATTACCTTGTATTATTTTTCCGTACACTTTTTTGTCATACACACCAAGTTTTGCGCGTATCTAAAATAAATGTCAGAAGCAGTTTTATAAATAAAACTTAAAAATGTTTATGTAACTTAAAAGTCCGATAAGCAATGAGTAAGGGTTATACTAAACCTTCTATAAAACAAAATGGTCAGTAATAAAACATTTATTTGATATTTAGGTCGCGTAAAGGTTTTTGTTGTACTCTTTATACAACGTTTTGGTCATTCCTTAATCGTTACAATACCTTTAATAAACGATTTAAGTCGCCATGCAAACCTTTATTAAACCTTTATCTCACCAATAAGTCTTATAATTTGCGCCACTTTCGCCTTTTATAACCGTTTACCTTACGTTTATATGACCAACCAAATTAGACTAGAAGTTATATGCAAAACGTTGTCTCAACTTCTATATGACTATATTTTGCTAGTTGGGCTGCGACTCGTGGCGTTTTTCATTGTTAAAGGTCTCCTTTAACCTTAGTTAGTCCTTACTTAGATACTTCGGCTATTGCTAAAAAACAGCGTGGTACCTACAGATGTGTTTCCCTTCAGCTCTTCGCGGCAACATCTAAATTACCTAATATTGCTGTCACAATGAACTCCAGTATCCAATCGCAGTTCAGTACTTATAATTGAGAAAAAAACATAAATTCGGAAGTTTCCTTGAAAATACGAAAGAAAAAGATTCACTAATTCTGCAATATCTACCAAGTCGGTAAAATTCCAGCCCCAAAACAATTGGGTAAGTACGAGCCCCGATGCATATATATGTTCTCGTCCAGTTAGACAGTTTTTCGAGATTATCCCGTTCATCCGGGGGAAAAGGTTTAGAGACAAAACCTTCACTATTCAATAGTAGTACTAAAGTAGTTTCTTTGAGTATAAAATATTTGGACCTAATAAATCAGAATAAAAAAAAAATACTATTTTACGAGAGGTATTTTTTAAAAAAAATTTCACAATTTTTAATTTTGTAAATAATCAATGAATGTAAAGAACGCCATTAATATTAAAGACGACATGGTACACCTGATGCACTGCGAATTTTGCGTCAAGCTTATAAGCGCGGAATTACACTGGTTTGTTAAAATCGATTTATTAAACAACAAAAGCGTACTTCAGATTGTTGTGTCTCTTGAAATGTAGTACATTAACCATGACTAACGTTCATACAATTTATCATTAGCATAATGTGATCATTTTTAAAATATTCAAAAATTTGTAAAAATTGTTTCGAACTAGACGAACTCCACTGCATCGGGGCTCGTATAACAAGACTTACTCTTTGATACACTTCTTGATTTCATCGGCCATGAGGAATTCCTGACGTTCTAGGTAAAAAGCTTGGGCTATGACCCAGCCAGTGGCCCAAAAAGGATACAATGCTAAAATTGCTTTGAAAAAGAGATCTGCTGATTCCGGCTTTTCTTCATACAACATACAGCCTTTCGAGAGTAACCTGAAAAAAAATCTTATAAAGTCGTATTAAAGGATAAAGAATCAAATTTTCCACTATGAGTAGTCTTACGTAAATGGGTGCCTGGGGTTAAGCAGCAGCGATTCATTGATGCACACTCTGGCGAGATCAACATCCTGGTCCATCAGGCAAGTTGCCAGCTCTCGCCAGCTATTTGCACTGTGTTGATTCATCGTCACCAACTATCAAGAAACATAATGGATGATTTAAATATGGCCTGTGTAGGTACATACGGTGTAGTGATAAAGATAAAAGAGCAAGATCGGTTCAATTATGCTAACAGTGGGCTTAGCACATGATTGGTGCGACAGTATGTCGCCGCGAGATAAATCTCTCATCTTTCACTAGCTATATTAACAAAAGAGGGACGGATAGACTATCTCGCGGCGAGATATTGTCGCGCCAATCATGTGCTAAGCATACAGGTGGCATATTATGATGGACTGATGGTCAGGCGTTTACCGTGTATCGTGTTACCCGTCACCCTCGCACTGCAGACTTGTCAGCACGCAGAGGCAACGCCGATAAACGGAACCATCATAAGTCATACAGTAGAGGATAAAACAATACGCCAGGAAACAATAATCGCTTTTTTAAAAAGCTGAAATGGAATTCAAACGAAGAGCTAAACCTTATAATTCTATTAACCTCCATAAAGTTCATACCTGCAAATACAACTCTGTAGCATGTGGGATGTCCCGCATTTGGCGGGCCTGCCTGGCGGCCCGCAGCGTGTGGTCCGGCTCCTGCTCGCTAACGAGTAGGGTCTTTGAGACCTCGCGTACCAGGCACGCATGCGACATCATTGTCATCTCCTGAGCATCATAAGCAAATTATTAAATGTTAATACCTAAATATTTTAAAGGGAATTGACGAATATAAATTAGGTGTGGTGACGGCAGTAAGAATACATTTGTTACCATCCCAACTCTTCCAGCGGGTGTCGTAAGAGTCGACTAAGGGACTGAAGTGTCACTGAACATTCTATGTTAGAAGATTGATGATGGGCAGCAGCGTCATCATTAGTGGACACATTACTACGATCTCTAATCCGCTTGCCCAGCGTGGCGATTATGGTCATTTACCTCCTAAAGCGCCTATACGCATAGTTAATAGGAGAGGCCTACAGGCCTGGCCACGACATTAGTCTAAACTCTAAGGCGACCAGCGGCGAGCGAATCCATGAGTTGGAGCGGGATGCCGAATATGCCGATATGGGTACTCCCTCTCTCACGTATGGTTCCGGTAAGCCGGTCGCCTTAGACTAGACCAATGTCATGGCCGCAGCATACGTCCATGAATATTGCTTCTGTATTTACCGACTGCTTCTGTACGGACTACTTGGTCTGGTTACCAATTGCGTTGTATTGTGTTTGTCTAATAAAAAAATCAAACCAGCCCTATTTATTGAGGACTGAAGTTAGCTTTCAGGAGACACGAAATAATATTTCATTACTTAAGGTATCAGACAGTAGATATCAGTGCTGTTCCCGGTTTTTTTTATGAAGCTCAGAATATCAATATTATTTTACGTACTTCGAATGTCTCCTCGCTGTTAATAAAGTCCTGCAGGACGAAGTTGTTATTGACATAGACGGCTGCTTCCATCCAGAATGAGGTAGCCAACTCTATACGTGTACGAGCCTTACTCAGTTGACGGTTGAATGAGCAAAATTCCGTCATACCTGTAATGTTAATATAGACTGTTTCATTTAAGTAAGCATTCTCTTTTTGCAAATTGACTTGTTTTCTCAGGCGAACATTCTTTACTGGGCTTCGGAAATCTGTTACTAGATATAATATTTAATTACAATTAATAAACGTTAGGTACTCAAAAAATGCCGTGTGGTGACGGCAGTAAGAATACATTAGTCACCACCCCAACTCCTCCTGCGTGTGTCGTAAGAGTTGACTAAGGGATTGAAGAGTCACTGACCATTCTACAAGATTGATGATGGGCAGCAGCGTCATCATAGTGGACACATTACTGCGATTGCCAATCCGCTTGCCCAGCGTGGCGATTATGGGCATTTACCTCCTAATGCGTCTATTGGTGATTATCTCAACGAGGAAAAAATGCGGCGGAGCTGATAATCATAGTGTGGACTAGTTGTATCCGAATGGTATTTTTTTCCTAAGTTCCTTACGCAAAATGTTATCTTAAGCCAAGTCGCTAATTCTTATTATAGTTACTGCTGAATATTTAAAAATATTTTTATACCATAAATATAATTTTGGTGTAGTGTCCCTAATCCAGTTTTTTTAATGTTTTATACGGTGAAATCATAACACAAATTGATTCAACTAAAAAATCAAAAAACACATCATCATCATCATCATCATCAGCCAATTGACGTCCACTGCTGGACATAGGCCTCCCCCAGAGAGTTCCACACAGATCGGTCGTGAGCTGTCCGCATCCATTGGACACCCGCAACCTTTACAAGGTCGTCGCTCCATCTTGTGGGGGGCCTTCCCACGCTGCGCCGTCCAGTGCGTGGTCGCCACTCGAGAACCCGCCGCCCCCACCGGTCATCGGTCCTCCGGGCAATATGGCCAGCCCACTGCCACTTCAACCTGGCGATTCTTCGGGCTACGTCAGTCACTTTCGTTCTTCTGCGGATCTCGTCATTCCTGATGCGATCTCGCAGAGAAACCCCGAGCATTGCCCTCTCCATCGCTCGTTGAGTGACTCTGAGCCTCCTAATGAGTCCCATAGTGAACGACCACGTTTCAGATCCGTAAGTAATCACTGGCAACACACACTGGTCGAAGACTTTCGACTTGAGACACATACTCGGAATTAATGTATGTATATTATAAAATAATATAAATAAATATTGGGGCATAAATTGATACTCTAAAATAAGCATGAATACTTGTCCGAATAAAATAATAAATTTTGGTGGTAAAAATTGAAAATAATTTTGTGATCGAACGAACCGCAACAAAGTTAGCAGACCTGTAGGAACCTGTCAATTCAGCTCCGATTCGGCACTGGACGTGGACGCACGTGCCATACGTCGCTAGATCTGCCCGTCAAGCACGTAAGTATCTAATTTTGGTGTAGCATAATACTTTTTTACGCAATTTTGGTGGTGTATTTAACTATTGATTTAAAAATAGTTATTTTTTAGTGACCGGTTTTTAAAGCATGTTTGAGGTTCCTTTTAAAAAATATCAACTTGATTCTGAAGTGAGTGATAAGGTTAATTTCTTAATATACTTTTTTGCCATGGTTCTAATTTTGGTGCATCAATTTCGGTGGTTTTGGTGGTAATTTGAAAACCACCAAAATTGCTAAGTGCCAGCAAAATTGATAATGCCATGTATACTGAGTTGATCAATAGACATGCATAGGTATTTATCATTACATAAGGCAAAACCTTATGACAGCAGGTAATAATAAGCCATTTCAATATATTTTTATCAATTATAATCTTTTTTATAACAATTTCTACACCACCTGTTTTTTGAACTTTTTTGAAATAGTAACGTCTGCTAACGATATATTTCGAGTAAGAATTGCATTTGTTGAAGACTATGAGGTGGTGAAAAAGGACTGGCTGTTGCCAAAGAATTTAAAAACATATTGAGGTACAATGAATGTCCATCAAGCCGTATGGAAAAAAGGTAATAATAAAATAGCACTACGATCATTATCATGTAACGAACCAGAGTGCTTATCCATAGCAGTCCAACACAATGCAGCCACGATAAGAATATAGGCTATTTTATTGTATCTACTGATCATGACACAATAACGGAACCATCATCTCGTGTCAATCTCAGATCGGAAAATATTATTGAAAGACCCACCGAGAACTTACAAGCTAAGATACAGCCAGCTAGAGAAAACATTTGCCTCGAATCCCTTCCAGAAGTTTTGACTGAAAGCAATGATATTGATCCTGTAATGCGAACACCACCTCGCTTAAATCAACCAGTAGTTCAGCGTTTTAAAGGGTAGCAGAAATTCCTTGTGAAACCCACAAAGAAAATGCAAGCTAAGAAGCAGATAACCATTGAAAACATCCTTGGCAATCTTGGTATACCTCTACAAAACGTTTCGAATCTTTACAAAGACGTCAAACCAGGATTACAACCACCAACTCTTTCGAAACCAGCAATGGTTCAACGATTTAAGAATGATTCGAAAAAAAATGGTCTAGACATCGCAATGAAAATGCAAGATGAAGTTGCTGACAAACAACCAACTACAAAAAAACGTTAGTCTTAATATACCCCTCCCAGAAGATTTAAATACTAGCAATGAAGTAAATCCAGGTACATTCTTCGATAATATTGGCGATTCTACGTTTGTTAAATATGAGAACTCAATAGATCTAACTGAAATCAGAAACTATCATCTAGAGCAAAAGATCAAAAAACACATTTTGATGGGGACAATTCCGATTCGGATTCTGATCATTACAGTATATTTTAGGTAGTACCTACCAAATTGTTCAAATGATTAAAAATGCTCATTTTTAATTTTGCTTTTCATACAAATGTTACTTGATTAAATATTAAAATAAGTGTATTATGTGGAACTATAACTTAATATGATATAAGTACTACTAACATCATCCAGGGTTGGTTTATTAACAGGTAGTATAAAGAAAGATTTAGGTTGCATATTTTGCTGACTTTTTAGTTTTTATTTGAGATTTGTTCTTATTTATACATTGATATTATAATATTATTAAAATGGATCAAAATACTTTTTACTTTGTTTCATTTTCAATAAATAATTAGTTATATTTTCTTATGAATTACATAAATATCTAATTTAGGTGTCCAGTTAATCTAATTTTGGTGGGTAGCCGCAATTTTGGTGGCAACTAAATAATTAAAATCATAATATTTCCAAAACGACTATTTACAATGAAAGGCCATTACAACACAATATTGAATATAATTAGTTATGTATCCTCAATATATAATTTTGACCTAAACTGTAAAAATAAAAATTACCACCAAAATTAGGTAAATATCAGACCTGTTGAAATTCACCCCTATACGCATAGTTAATAGGAGAGGCCTACGTCCAGCAGTAGACTAACATAGGCTGATGATAACCTAAAAAACTAAACAAATCGAATAATAATATATACCAAGGCTGGAATAAAAAAAATACTCGAAAGGTCTCTTTAGTTTAGTCTTCAATCTTTTTGTAGCAGTTGTAGCATACATTTTGCGTATTTACCTATTCATGTAGGATTAATAATATCCGATAACATTGGTGAACGACCAAATTCCCCGACATACGGTCGGCTGCAAAAATATGTTAACGATTTCAAACCTTGTGCCACGGGCTTACGCTCTAAAATGTACACATATTTTTAGACGTGACGATACCAAAGTGAGGTAGCTTGCGCAGCGCCTCCGCAGCGCTTGCCACCGTGTCTCTCCAATCCGTGTTCTGCTGCCCACGTCCCGTACATATGGGCGTCAACTGTGGCTTCTCACCAAGCATTTTCTTGATTTCCGACCTTTAGTGAGAACAATTTTGTATTATTATTTAAAAATAATAATGATGGCGCTTATGCTTTTACTGAAAATTGTAAGATTCGATTTTGGTTTTCCTGAGATCATAATTATCATAATTACTACTACTACTAAATTTTATACACAACTGCTAATATAGACAACAATAAGGAGCTATGTTTGTCCGAGTAAACTTGAAGATGTTCGTCAATAGTTCGGAGACAACGTTTCTGTCTACGTTAAATCCGGTCGTAACAAAGTTGATTCCGATTACACAATACTTAATATGTTAAGTAAACCTTTAACACCTTTTCAGAGACAACGATAAAGTGCCTTTAAATCTGTTAAAATTTGTAGGCCATCATTTCATTTGAGCGTAAATAACAGGGTTATTCTATTGGGTCTTGAATATTGTCAAATATGCCACGACCACAAAGCAGAAACTTACTCAGGAATTAACGGAGGTATTTTCGGTCGGCACAAGGGTCTAGCCAGCTTGACTTCCACGATTATGAAAGCAGGGCTCTCATCGGCTCCAGTAGCGGGCGGCTGCATCTGTGTCGTGTCAGTATAACCACTCCCAGAAGTAGCTGTTGTACCCCTGCAGATAAAAATACAAGGAATGATGATGACCTACTTGCCTTAGTAATTTTCGACCTTATAAGGCTTTAATTCCTTGCATCTACTTTTGTCCAGGATATTTGTTTTCCTAACTAATATAGCTCTTCTTAGCCCATTTATGTCTATTCGGATAAACGACAAAGAGTTTTTGGCAATTTTGACCCTTATAAACAAATACTATTAATAAACCCGCAACATAATTTAATAATTGACACTTCAAGAAGCTGTTATAGCGAAAAATAAACCTAAATTAGTAGTGGTGTCTGTCCTATTACAACCAATATTTTTGTTCAATTCCACGCGACGGATACCACAGAAAATGGACGGTTTCAAGTATATAGGTACTTATATAGTTTCGTTTATTCTCAATTGCAGTGATTTCAGGAATTCCAAAGAAAATTTTAAATGGACGGATATCATACACAATAATATATTGTTAGACATAGTAAACTAGTACACAACTCACTTAGCTCCACTCTGGCCTACGGAAGGCACGGTAGACCGTGACTTTTCATTGGAGTACAGAACTGGTTCGCACCCGCATTTCTCCCACATCATGACAGCGTCCACCCATTGTAGAGGAACCGCCAGCAGTACGGTGGTCTCTTAAACATCCAATCAAATGTTCATAACGCCTACAAATAGTTTCGTATTTTCTCACAACATTGTGACATGTAAGTAAGGTGTGGGAGGCCATCGTGGCCTAATTTCAAATTAAAGTTAAAGTAATCTTTAAAAACTATTCAGTATTCGATTTATTATTATATTGCTAAAGTCGCATAAAACATTGTACAGTTATAACTGAAAAGAGTAGGAACGGTAGGGTAAAAATAAATGTAGCAGAAAACTAATAATAAAATAAGATGAATACAAACAATACCTCCCGGATACAGGAGTTTGAACAAATCCAGAAAGCCCATGAAGTGTTCGCTGTGTTCGCGCTCGTTCTCGGTGGTCATGTGGGTCATGTGGAGCTCCACAGGCCACTGGTACTGGCGCAAGTGACTTACAAGATGGGGCTCTTCATTGGCGAATACCAGGGTACGGTGGAATGAGGACCAAACCACAGTATCTGAAGAATTACTAACGATAATCATTTATGAAGGCATTTTTCAAACTTTTATGTAGTGGCATATCAACAGTGGTATAAACAGAAACTAAACTTAAAAATTATTTCCAATCAGATCGAAGTCACACTTTTAAAGTAACCTCAATCTCTCGTGTATCCCTGTATCAATGGTGAGCATGGTGGCTTAATTCTCTCTTCTTCATCGTTTCCTCAAGCTCTCTATTCTGGGCTAGCTCTACCATACCTCCCTGGATGGTGGCATCCGATGGTTTAATTAGGGTTTATAAATAAGTGCGATACGATACGGTGTAGCACGTAGGTACAAGGCAAAATAAAGTTTAAGTATGTAAAAATGCTCAAAAATATGTCCCAGTGCGCTGTAATTCTTTGTAATAATAGTCGTAACAATTTAATGAGAGGATTCTTTCGATACATATGTTTTGCACTAAAAACACTCGTGATATTATTTGACAAATAATTTTGAATGCCGGATGACATAAAAAATCAAGTTCTCAATCAAATACTTTTACTTACTTGTTTGATTCTTCTGATTTATGTAATGATTCAAATCGATGTTTTCGCTATTTATCACATCTTGTATATTAAATGAAACTTTTTCTTCACTCTTTCTGAATAGATTTTCCCACGGAATGCTTTCCCACCTGGAGTGAAAACCAGCAAGGGAAAATCTTTTAGGGAATGGAATGCTCTGCTTGAACGTTGCGGCACTTGCAGCCTGAAAGTAACCGCCAGGTAGCTAGGTGAAACAGTGTGGGGTTGAAACAATGAATCCCAATAGGAGTAGGTACACAAACATAATAAGTATATATTAGGTAGTATATTTGAGCGGGGAACTGGCGGGGAAGGAATATATTTCAAAACTGGGCTTCGCGTAATATTTAAGCATCCCGATCAGTTTTCATTCAATATAAGTCATAAAACCATAACTATAAGGTCCTATAAATAGGATAACACCGTCACAGTGCATTGTACTGTTACATGTTAGTTGACTTACTGTTTTTAAGTCCTATTTGCCCCATATACTCGTATGGGGCATATGGGGCAAATAGAATCCATGTGCATTTTATGGAACATTAGTTGGTATTTCATATTACGTCCAACAAGAAAATCTTACTAGTAAATGAAAAATAAATCATTTTCTGGAATAAAAAGTAATTATCTCTGAAACTGACGATTCCAGTAAATATATATTAGATTCATAATATATGACATTTCAGTATCTAAATATGATCATCAGGATCACACCGTTAAAATCTTTCCCTTTCCCTGTGGGCACCCCTGTACCTAGACATACATTTTAGACAACTTACGTGTTCATTACTTATTCGTATTTTAGTGGCAGCAACATAGTCGATTAAATCATCATACGCGTGAAGAACATTGTATGCAGCGAGTACTGTAATTTTCATAATGTTTGCCTCATCTATGATTGCGTGGTGGGCCTCGTTCTCAGAGTTGCGGATCATTTGGAGCTCCATATTGATTAATGGCAGGTTGTCCCAACTTTTGATCTGCAGGATAGTTGGCTCGACCATTGGCTCCATTCGTTTTGAAATACTCATTTTAGTTTCACCTTATACATAATAAAAATTTTGTCAGTGTAATCTCAGTGCACTTAACACCACTCTAGAACCTTGTCAAAATGATAAATAGTACGAGATTACTCAAAATTTTATTTATAACGTCACTTTGACAGGGTTCCTGAGTGGACTAGGGTTCTAATTAGTGGAATGTACAGAATAAATAAAAACAAAAACCGACCAAGAGCATATATGTCGGGCCATGCTCAGTGTAGGGTTGCGTACCTAGTTATTCAAAAACGGCTGGGCCGAATACGTTCGAAATTTAAATTTTATTTGAATGTACTCTATAAGTCCACTATTCATGATTTTTTTATATTTTTTGGACCAACGTATGAAAAGTTATAGGGGGGGGGACAATTTTTTTTTCTTCTGGAGGGATTATCTTAGAAAATATTGACTTTAGAAAAAAATATTATTTTAAGACCCTTATTCTTTTTAAGAGACCTATTCAATGATATCCCACACTATACGATTACATCAAATAAAAAAAATCATCCCCACTTCACTAGTTGGGGTACCTATTACCTATCCGAAAAAAAAAAAAATTAATTGTACTACTTTTTCACAATTCGTTTTCCCTGTAGTCAGTAACGTTATGACCATCGATGAGGTGGACCCACCTTGAAATAGCGGCAGGATATCCACGTTGCAGCAACTTATAAACGGCGGCGAAGGTTCCGCAATAGTAGCGAGATGAATTTTAACTGGAAAAACAGTTGGATGTACAGTATGTAGAAGGACGAATCGTAAGTAGGCATATACTGTAACTTTTTCTTCTGGGCGATAACGAAAGATAAGTGCGAGCCATGGTGAGCGTATTTAGAAAGAACGTGTGAGTAAATGTTGCTCTACATAGTTGCTAAAACCTACTATGGTCGGCCTGATAGGACCTACTAAGAATGAACCGCAGCGTATTGACGCTTGAACATTAAACGAGTACAGAAATACACTGTGTTGCAGATTAAGAGATATTTAAATTAAGCGAAGGCTCTTCACTGTCATCATTATGCGAGCTTTTAGCACGGTTCTGGCTCACTCATTGTAAATGAATCTAAGCTACATGATCTGCAGCTGGTAATACTAGTGCTTCTTCAGTTAGAATTTGACATTAGAGCGGTATCACGTTTCTCAGCATTCTCCCTATGCAAATAAAATTATAAAACATATAGATACTACCACAGACCACATAACCGTCTGTGGATACTACTAAACTAATGTACCTACCGATTAATGGATTATTGACTAGATAACACATTTTCGGATAGTCTGAGGGGTCAAAACACATTGAACCACCAATAACGTTAGTATTAAACGGTTCCTCTACTTCGAGATCTTTCGCTCCTATCGGAGTAATTGTCTCACTGACCAGCAGCTGGTCAAAAAATGCAACTGTAACAATATGAGGCTTGCACTCCAAGCCCGAGACACGCAGGTTTTTTATAGTAATTACTAGTTCATCTAGTGGCGGTAGCACAACTTCAAATTCTTTTTCATGAATTACTGAGGAATGTGATTTGAGAGTCACTTGCGAGCTCTGTAGATGTTTATTATGTAACTGCTTATGCTGTAACAAGGTAGTTGTGTAGGTATTAAATAATGTGTAGGCGTCCTATGATGAAGGCAGTAAGAATACATTTGTCACCACCCCAATTCTCGGGTCTGTAAGAGTCGACTAAAGGATTGAAGTATCACTGACTATTCATTTATTGCAGATTTATGATGGGCAGTAACGTCGTCATAGTGGATACACTACTGCAATCGCCAAGCGTGGCGATTATGGCCATTCTCTACCACCTAATGCGTCCAATACGCATAGGTAATAGGAGAGGTCTTCGTCCAGGCAGTGGCTGATGATGAAGTAACTACTAAACATATTTATTTTATTTTAGAAATAGTAATGTTAATTTCAGTTAATATGTCTTTTGCTTACTTTTGATTTAGTTTTTTTCATGTTGTTTTAGTTACTGCGATATGTTTCACTCGTAAATTCAAATTCGTTATTATTGTCACAATGACGTTGACGTTTTGATTGTATTGCAAGAAAGTCTAATTTTTTATACCATTCTCTATACTTTTATACCTTTTTCTAGAGATTTTTGTAAAGGGCAAGTAAAGGATTGAAGGAAAAGGAAAAAATTGATAAGGAAAAGTATTAGTTGCCTATCTAGCGGCTGTATTAATGGATTTTTAAAGGTATTCAATATTATGTGATTGAAAATGAACTCTTTAGTATGAACCTTGACAGAAAATATAAAATATATGACAATAATAACACTGTGACATTTAACAAATCAGTGTTGAATGTGTAATAGTTATAATCCAATAATTACAACTGGCACCATAATATTCAAAATTCATATGTTTATGATTATACCCTACTCTACTGTACACTAGACCTAGGCCACTCTAGAACCATGTCAAAATGACAAGTACTAAGAGATTTTTAACAATCTGATTTATATTATTAACATTACATTACTTTTGTTTAACTGAACCTACATGAAGTTAGGTTTTTCCCAACTATAAGGGTTCCTACGGACCGTAGTTTACTACGGAACTTTAAACATTATAGAATTAATTAGGAGATTGGACTCAAGTGTAGTTTCCCTAATAGGCCGGCATATTATAACTAAACTTTCTTAACTGTTTTTTATCTGCATTTTCCCGTTTTCGAGTGAAATAACCGAATACATAAATGTATTTATTTTATTATATAAATGTGTACAAACAAATGCTTACGATTTATTCAAATGCATATTTAGAATAGTCTAACATTGAATACTTAAAATTAAAATAAATTAATCCTTATAACTAACGACCGTAAGTGTATAACGAAATATAATACGATTTTCCAACGTAACATTACGTTACAACACAACGGAAGACCGAAATATTAAAATTGCATGTCGATATGTAAGTAAGGTGGGTATACTATGTACCTAATACCTATCCTATTGTTAATTTTAATAGCCATTTATTAAAACGTAACTACAATAAAGTAACAGAACGGAATGTTCACGGTCTTATAAATATTTTTTTGTAAATTTATTATAGTGACGATGAACGCGTATGAAAAAAGTAAGTATGTAGATATAACGTGCAAAATTGTTATCGATAGTGTAAGGCCTGAGTGGCGAGCGTCTAGCGTGTAGAGTTACGTCGAACGTCTATAAGGCCCGCACTGTGACCACTTCCATGTTGTTTACATTACTTTAATAAAACCCTCGACAACGTTCTAAATACTGGACGTGGGCTTTGTATTTCTTTTTTTAACATTATCGAGTCCCAAGGAGGCTTGAACACACGACCGTTCCTTACTTCTGTCGAATTAAGGGTAAACATGGACGTCACGACGCACGCCCCGCTGCACGCTCTGATAAATATAACCTAAGCAAGATGGAAAATCGCCTCTATCCATGCTTTAGTCTTGCTTCTAATATAGTTAACATATCTACAATATTATTCAAGTCCATTTAAGGCGGAATCATACAGAATGCGTGTGCAGCATGTGAACGTCCGTGACATGCGCGTTGTAGCATCGGAAATGCCCTAGTAGATCGCATACCGCTTGTACGTCGCGCGTACGTAAACGCAACGCAATCGGTGTGTCATCTAATACAACATTTACATACGCTACAATGCGCATGCCCTGTACAGACTAGTGCAAAAATAAGTATCGAAAGAATCTGCTCATAAATATGTTACGACGTTCTTATTACAGAATTAGAGTGCACTCGGAGTACTGGAACATATTTTTAAGCATTTATGAATACACCTTATTTTGCCTTTGACTGTACACGCGCACGCGGACGTTATGCACGCGCATCCGGTGTGGCTTGGCCATTGGGCATAGATTTATAATTTTAATACTGTGTCGTTTTGTACTTTCAGGATCACCCTACGGATATGTAATTTCGGTAAAATATCCAGGTACAATAATAAGCTAGTTGACTTCGATAAATTACGGCTAAACTATTAAACATAACTACTATAGTTACAGGCACTGTGCATTTGACTAATTTTAGTCTATTTTATTTAGGCAACTATGAGACAAAATAAAATAAAATATAACCATACTCGCTCGTGTCGATTGAAACAGTGACAAGCGGAACATGTAAAATTGTTGCTATTAATAAGACAAGTATTAATTTAATTTCGTTTTGCCAGTCAACTAGCTTATGGAGCGATTGCTGTATATACAACATAGATAAGGGCTTAGTCAAAACAAATGTCACGATCGTTTCCATTGTGTTACGAAAGTTAGTCATACAAACTATTATGGTAAATTCGTAACAGAAAAATTGTGACGTAAAATTTTGCCTTTAAATATATAATATTTCTTGCAATCGACCTTTATAAGAATGTCCAGAACCAATCGTGATCATTTAGTACCCATGGCAATAATAATCTTGTAGTGGCACTTTATTGACTCGTTCTGGTTGTTGTTCATGTCCATCATGTGCATGTCGCGTACGACCTGCAGGTAGTCGGTCAGGTACTCCGGCCACTGGTCCTCGGGGATGTTGAACGGAGTCACGGCTTTCACGGCTTCTGCAATGCAAAGAGGTAGCAGCTTACGAATACGCAGTTGTTTTTCAGAGTGTTAAGAGTGTTATATTTATGTGTAGTACCGTCCTAACCTACACGAGGCAGAAATAAGAACGTTCCTGTTTCCAGTGAGGTTTTGGGACTCAGAATAGGCCCCCTAGGGGGTTTTTGGAAGTTTCAGAAGGGTCGTTAAAATTATATAAAATAGTAGGTACTTGGTCCTACTACTAAATACTACAACTACTTACAACTAGTTCTCAAACTTGAACTTATCTCCAAAAAATCTCCCAGAGAGCTTGCTAAGACCTCACAGGCAAGGCAACGGGAATGCTTTCACTTATTTTTTGACCACCATTATATATTTAATTTAGCCGCTTCGTAGTACCTGAAGCAACATTGGATTTCCTATGGAACTGGGTAGTTTTGTGTAAGATTGCCTCATGATATAAATATATAAGTAGTGCCTTTTCTACAACCCATGAAAACGCAAACAGAAAGATGTTGATCGTGCTGTCTTCGTATGAACGACAAAATATGAGTAGGTAGGTATATTGTGTAAATACACCCAATTGTGAAAATAAATGACCTATTCTTGAATGAGTTTATAATCGGAGGTTTGACCAATTGCCATCCTGTTTTTCAAGGTAAGGTATACGAGTATACCTAACTACTATCGACCTAAAGTCTTCACGGAAGAGGAAATCAATGTATTTCAAGGGCCAATGTGAACGCTCCTAATAGACCAATACCTAAACGATTGGTATGAAAAATATACCCAATAAGATGTTCATTATTCAATTGGGCGCATATAGAGAGCAAAGGCCATTCTATTTATCGTCTATTATAATAAATATATTGATGTCCTACAATAGTTTGTAAAGGGCGATATCTTAGCCATGCATGATCACGAACAATATGATGCGAATACGATAAAGCAAACACGTCATCATGTACGACAGTACCTAACAGTGACGTCTCCTGAAGACATCGCTATGGCTATGACGCAAACCTTAAGCAGATTTTTTTTTAATTTCATCATATATTTCTTCAAAATACCAAATTAATAAAATATCTACCCGGTGCCCGGGACTTGGTTTGCACACACACGCGATTTTCGTGTTAAAAGCTATCCTATATGCCTTTTCTCGGGTTTGACACCCGTTTTAACACTCCATCTTAACAAAATCGGTCCGGCGGTTTTGACGTGAAGAGGTAACAGTAACAGACAGACAGAGTTACTTTCGCATTCATAATACGTAAGTACCTATTAGTATCGATCTTACTTACTTTTACATGTATCCAGGCTGTTGAATGTAAAGAACTTGTCCTGGTGTCTAACTTCTACGTTCTTGAAGCCAATCCGTGTCATGAGGGTTTTGACTTCAGATTCTGGATCCTGAAAAATATGTATTTAAATTTATTTTGATCAACATAAATAATCCCATGCGCGCTACCTACTCGTAAATTTTCGGATAATTATGAACTAGTAAATATTTAGACAGGTAAAGTACTTCTAGCTAGGATATTAGAGTGGTCTAGAGGGATTTAGCACCTATTTACTTTTTTATTACTTTAACATTTCGGGAAAGTGTAAGAACATTTTCAAACTGTTAACGTTCAACATCATCATTTCAGCTATAAGATATCCACTACTAAACATAGGCCTCCCCTTTGAACCTCCTTCATACAACATACCGCCGGTTTAAAGGTAGAACCAACTATTTCGGTAAAACTTGTTTCAGCAAATAGTGTTTTATATCATTGGCATAAAATACGATTTGTCAAAACCAACTTCAAGGAAATAGTTGGTTTTGCCTTTAATCCGACGATACATACACAGCAGCGTTAACGTTAATAACAAAAAATAACGTTCTAAGCAGTAAGACTAATATTAAACAACGACCCCTCCGTTTTGGCTAATAACAGTTAGTTGAGAAACTGTTTGTATGATACTTCTATGTATAGTCTATATCGTTTAAAAATGTTCATCCGTCTTTCAATACAGACGCCTTAATTACCCTGGAGTCGTGATACGGCGAGGTGAAAGTGTCGACGTTGTGCAGGTAGGCGCTCCAGCGCGCGCGGCGCGCCAGCACGCGGCACACGTCGTAGATGGGCATGTGGCCCAGGAACAGCAGCAGGCAGCTGCCGCCGTCGCCCAGCAGCCGGTATATTGTGCTGAACGCCGTTCTGACCAACAATACAGACGCCTCAATTACCCTGGAGTCGTGATACGGCGAGGTGAAAGTGTCGACGTTGTGCAGGTAGGCGCTCCAGCGCGCGCGGCGCGCCAGCACGCGGCACACGTCGTAGATGGGCATGTGGCCCAGGAACAGCAGCAGGCAGCTGCCGCCGTCGCCCAGCAGCCGGTAGATGTTGCTGAACGCCGTTCTGACCAACAAGGAAAACTTTTTAACTAATCAAACCACACATGTCATATATACCATAGATCAAGCAAACGTATCTACTTAGCGTGTCAAATGAACTCAGTGAAATCCACTGAGTTGTCCGTCTTTAATCACAGCTTGCAGCTTTCGGGCGTCAAATTTTGTAAGTTGAAGTGAACAAAAACATTAATAATGCCTCCTTAAGTAATATTAATTTCAACAACACAAAAAAATATGAATACTTAAGGGCCTGAGACATATGTATTTAAAATTATAGGCAAGTAGGAACAACTTCAGTACAAAATCTGACACGCTCGGTTGCCATACAAATGAATGAACTTGTTTCTTCTATCCAAATCTAATTCTGTGAATCAAACTAACTACTTAGATCATCTATTGGCAAAAACCTAATCATCTGTAATCACATCATACACATCATAAGCCTATTTTAGTCCACTGATGGACAACGGCCTCTCCTTAGTCTATACGCACGGACGCATTACGAGGTGAATGCCCATAATCGCCACTGCGGGCCGGGTACGCTGGTATGTGGGCATAATC
>JALPQI010019848.1:0-16002 GCA_025490895.1 Thaumatotibia leucotreta | reverse complement strand
ATAAAATTGCTGCATCTGACGTACAATAGGCTACTTGACTCATATCAAATTTAGTGCAAAAAATTATCATTTTTTTGTAGTATTTTATTGAAAAGATCAATATTTTTCGATTACCGTGTATTAAAAGTGTTTGATGGGTACATACTTTTTATTGAAAAATTTGTTTTATTTTTTTTAATTTCGTACTCTGAAAACGGTGTCGGCCATGATGTGACGTCATAGGATCTTAAACTAACTTCATGTTGAATCTTATACGAGTGAAATTCGCCTTGGACATGTAGGCATGTAGCTTTGCTGTGACATTGACATAACATAAGTGACATGTCAAATGTTTGTTTTCGGTTTGAGTGACGTCACACCACAGATAATCTAAGCATTAACATGGCTAGCATCGTTTTCGCGCGGTAACGAAAGTTTAAATTTTAAGTTATAATTTTGCGGTTATCAAGGTCGTGAAAAATATATTAATTTATTTTTCCGTTAATCAGATATTGATTAATAATATAAGACAAACTTTAAAAATGGGTCAAGTAGCCTATTTGACTTTCACTGTTACTATGACAAGCTCTTTTTGTGGGTCAGGATTAAATTTTGTCGATAGTACATAAATCTAAATATTAGACGTAATAAACCAAAGAACATATTTGATTCAACGTTCTAATTTTAAACGAAATTAACTTTCTAAGAAAAGTTAATTGAGAAGAAATGTACTTAAAAAAGAATTGTTAATTTGCACTTGACAATGACAGATCGTAGCCACTTGCAATGTTTGACAACTAAGCAGTACCCGCTTATATCTTATTGATAATTCGGAGGAAATAAACTTAATTGTACGGTCAATTTAAATATTTCACAAATGTTAATACTTCAAAACGATTGCTAGTAATGCGTATTATTACACAAATACACATACAAAGCCCAGGTCTTGACTTGACAACACTGTATAACTTACCCTTGACACGTCTTCTTGAGATTGCAAACTAAAATGGGCAGTACCCACTAGATAAACCTTCCCACCGTCAGGAGTATCCAGCACAGTCACAGTGCTGGGCATTCCATCATCACTTGGCAACTCGGGAACTCCTGTAATAAGGAAACACTGCCATAATGACAATTCCATAAGGAGTAGCGGTATTCCATAGGGTAATTAAATAAATAAATAACCATTTAGTAAGACCTAACTCACCTAAAATCTAAATAATTATTAGATTAGATATACAAAATACAAATACAAATAATTTATAATTTATTCGTGGCAAATAGAACAAATTTAGAGTTTTGTGTACCTACCTAAAAAACAGCAATTTTTTTTTTACCAACTGTATAATCATACAAAGTATAATTTTAATGGTTTTTCTCCTTTTAAGGGCATGTTCAGTATCGTGTTCCGTTTATTTAAAAAAATATTGCATTTCTATGGAGTGTTGGGTAATTTAAAAGACTTGCACCATAGAAAAAAAAATCACGTGAAAGAAAAATTATTTCGTTTTACCTAATTGGAAAACGATACTGAACAAGCCCTTAAACGGAGAACAACCAGTAAAATTTCACCTTCTAGATATGTATACAATTGTGCACCTAATGCTAATTAAATTAATAAAAAAGATCACATATTTATGAACTGTACTGTACGGCATAGAAAAGCCATGAAATTTCTGCCAGAATGTCAAATCTCTGAAACTAAAGGCACAATACTAGTATGTAGTCTAGTATGTCTAGAAATGTATCTAAAATTAATATGCAAGTAGGTGCAGTCGACGTCAAAGATATCATTACGGTTTAGGTGCCAAAAATATAATTACACGACCTTAATGTCAAGGTAAGAAAGTCGTGTAAATATATTTTTGTCACCTAAACCGTAATGATATCTTTGACGTCGGCTGTACCAAAAGATTAGAATATCCCCAGCTAAAAGAATAGGAGTCTCATTCTTTGATGATTAAATTTCGTTCAATGAAAAAAAAGGTAGATGGTAAACCCTAAATGGTAGATTATGCAATTCAGAGTGCATCAAATGTACACTTCGGTACCTCGTGGATCGCGGTAGACATTCGGTTTGTTCCTAAGGCCATGGGTCTGACACTGGATACATTGAGACTGTGGCTTTCATATTATGGATCACTTTATGTTTTTACTGGGATAGGTATACATTACAGAAAATACCGTATTTATTTAATTCATAATTAATAACGTACTATTATTTAAGTAGGTATAGGATTGTAATTACAATGATCACGTTCTGCAGCATCAACATTTTAATGTGGTGTTAGATTTGTCTCAACGTGCGTGACATATGCTTACTCGGATGTTTGTAAAATTCTTTGTAAGCTGTAGGTATATTTGTATGTACATATATGTAACCTTGTAACGAGATAAGAAAACTAAGTAGGCTAAAGGCTAGTCTTAATACATGTAAGGTAATTTTCTTTTTGAATTGAGGATTTGTGATACGAAAGTTACAAAACCCGGCCAAGTGCACGAAACGATCCCTACCATTATCAATTTATCATTAAAAATTTCATTTTTTTATGGGAGCCCCCTTAACACCTTTGCAGCGGCAATTAGCTTAACTCGTAATTAACCATACTTTGTAAGGGGTCGAAAGACTCCCTACCGCAATGAACGTGTTAAATATCTACTTTATTCTACTTTTTAGTATTTGTTATCATAGCGGCAACAGAAATACAGCATCTGTGAAAATTTCAACTTTTTAACTAGGTACATAATCAAAATCATAAGAAACTGCCTGGTGACAGATGGACAGACAGATAAGCAGCCTTAGTAATAGGGTCCCGTTTACCCTTTAGGCACGGAACCCGAAAAAGAATCCATATCAAACAACAACCCATTGTTTGCATACTACGTTGTTTTAGGTACATAGCGATATTCATTACTTTAATTCGATTTACCTTCAATATCACATTCGGGATTTGAATCAGCAATCTGATTATCTGAAGGGGACTCTCTCTTCTGATCCGGTGTGGAAGTCACAAACTTAGGTTTCTCTGTAAATATATAAGGAAGTTAATAGAAACAATTGCAGCCTTGTATTGACAATATAGCTGAATAAAACATTTCGAACAAATAAATTAAAATTTACTTCTTAAATATTTACTTCTTCGTATGGCATTTTTCCTTTTCAAAGACATTTTATGGTGTGTTATTACTGTCAGCTGTAGCACTACTGTACTTTATTTACCCAGCCAACTGTGAAGAAGCCCTAGAAGTGCACATCAGCTTGGATTGCAAGATTCACTTATTAGATTATCTGCTTGCATGCCATGAAATCTGTTATAAGTTTTTGGCTTAGTCTTGTCTCATGGTCTTGTAATAGTTGTAATGCAGTGTTCATGAATGATGAGTTTAGTTTAAAAAAAAAAACAAAAATACATGGTCTTGGTATTAGATTGAGCACTAGTTTCTATTTTAACGACAAATGGGACTTAATCGCGCAAACTCGCGTTTAATATAATTCTTATTGAGCCTGCCTGTGACCTGTGATGTGACCATGGGTGTAACGTCATGCCCGAAACTTCAGGATAACATTGAACGCAAGTTTGCACGATTAAGTCCAGTTTGTCATTAAAATATGAGTGATAATCGTGAAAGTTTAAATCTTCATATTGAATACTAGTTATTGTTATCCTTGTCAAAATGTTGTGTAATGTTATTTACCCAATATTTTGCCTTACTACATTTTTAATCATCGAATACTCCTACCTGTGGTGACGGACATTTGTCATCACCCCAACTCTTCCCGCGGGCGTCGTAAGAGTCGACTAAGGGATGGAAGTGTCACTGATCATTCTTTAATAGAAGATTGATGATGGGCAGCAGCGTCATCAATGTCATAATAGTGCACACATTACTGCGATCGCCAACCCGTTTTTCGCAGCGTGGCGATTATGGGCATTTACTTCCTAATGCATATTTAATAGGAGAGGCCTACGTCCAGCAGTGGACTAACATAGGCTGATGATGATGATGATGACTCCTACCACTTATCTAAAGTTAAAGTCAAATGCAAGAATTGGCTGAGAGAAACACCAGTTCCGTTTCTTTTTAAATTTCTACCTTACCTTGTACCAATAACAAAGAAGCTAGTAAAAAGATTCAATGTGATAGTTTTAGTAAAAATATCCCACTTTGATGCTTAACATAGGAGCAGCATTGGCCTGAACTTTTGCATGAATTAAATGTCTAAGAGCCCTTATGACAAGCAACAAAGTGGGATGTTTTTACTACAGCACTCACAAATATGTTAATGGAGGCCCCCACATCTGTTGATGGCCATTTAGCATTAGTCAACTGAAGCCAAGTACACTAAACTTAATTGAAAGCCATGTGTTTTACATCACATTTTTGAAATAAAAAAATGTTGGTTGCTTTCTCCAGTAAGTATCCACTAAACTTGAAGGGTCCACAAGAATATGTCTAGTCCTTATGAAATTCAGGGTAAATTTGCACCTCATTCCATTAAAAGTAAAGTTGTTTTTACGTCTAAAATTTGAATTGACTAGACATGTTTTTTTCAGGTTCACTAGTCTAGTCATTTGTAATAATAAAACACTTAGTCTTGCCCCTGGATTGGGATGGTTTGCCTCAAAATGTTGTTTACTTTTTCCAGTATCTACTAAATTTGTAATAATAAAACTGTTAGTACTGCCCTTAAATTTGGATGGTCAAGAATTCCTGGTGCCAGCACTCAATTCACATAGAAAACCAATATCAGAAACAGACCCCAATGCACACAAACACGGCAAAAGAAAAACTTTAGGATGCTATTGCTGATATACTTCTTGTCCCAAAATTTACTTAAACTAGTGTTACTGGTGCAACATAAACATGTTAAATAAAATACCATGATTCAGAAAGAAACTGAGTCAAGAAAAACCAGACAACTTATTTTGGTAAATGTCACCTCTTGAGAGCACAATTTAAATCAAAAGTACAAATAGATTACAATCACTTTAGCACAATTATGGCTACTGGACATTTATTTAGGATTCTATCCACCATTTTGTGCAACTAACACTAAGATTAAAAGGCTTAAATAATTAGAGATTTTATACAGCATACCCAATTTTAAATTGTGTAAGTATTGAATGGTTAGCATGATGAGTTAGAATGGGCTCAGTGCTTATAGCAAATCGATCGCCCCTACGTAAATCATTGAATGTCAGAGTTATGTTCTTTTGACTTTCAATCATTTACAATCAAAATGTATTTAGAACATCACCACAAACCTTATTTCATCAGTATTTTACTCCTTAAAACTTATAGTAGCAATAAACAAAGTTATACAGAATTTAAATAGCGACAGCGGTTGACTTTGTCAAAAATTGAATTTAGAAGCACAGATGGCCTTGTATAATAACACTAAGGAGCAATTTATTTTAATAATAAATGTTTAAAAGTGATCTAAATCTATAAGTAATTTACAATTAATGTAATGTAGAAGATACTTTACCACTAGTCCCCGGGCCCTTGTTTCCAGTCATATTGAGATGTGTATCACCCCCTCCGTCCTCAGCTCTTATGAAGACCTGGCATTCATTAACCAAGTCACACTTCACATTGGGTTTAGGCTCGGGGTTCAATAACAATTCCTCTTCTTCCAGGCCCTGCTTGCCTGCCACACTGCTACTTAGCAGGGAGTCTGCGGCATCCATTTTAAATTAGAGTGGGTACTACTACCTGAAATATGAAGGCACCTGTAAATACTGAATCCAGCAAAGAATAACAGTCTTAGTATACCAATTTTTGTAAGAACAAGAATAAGCTTTTAAATAAAAATTATGGGAAAGAATTGTATGACTTTCTGACCTAAGACCCCATATCAAATTGCATATCTAGTGGTGTCTCATGCCCATTGCCTACCCTCGTTAGATTTATTAGATGTACCTAGATTACAATATTGAGAATTCGGAAAACGGTTTATCATGAGGTATATATATACATAAAAAGCAGAGTTGCCAAATTAATTAGTACTTTCTTACGATTGGGGTTAATGACGTGTTTTTTTCACGTTTATAAGTGATTTGCAGGAAATGATTTAATCCACCATGCGCACACAAAAATACAATTATGAAACGCTGCCACGACGGACAAAACTACATGAACACATACACAAGATTGTATCTACGGAACTTATAAACAAAGCTTTCATTATATATTACAAAATAATGAATGTACGAAATCAGCAGAAGTTTTCAAACAATGTTGTAATACTTACTTTTAACCTCAGACTTTTGAACACATTAGAACACAAGCGGCTTAGATATAAATAAGTGAAGCGAAAATAAGTGCGAAAAAAGAGATTAAGTATCAATACTTGAAAAATATGAACACGAAATCGACGCAACGCAACGTCACTCGAATATTTTCCGACATAACATGACAGTCGTGGTCGTGACAGTTGCATTTACAGTGTGGCCCTATTCAAAAAATATTTTGAATGGTCAGACTGTTCAAGGCAAAAATATAACCGATACAAATTGTGACATTTATTTTATATTTATTCGTTATCTGTATTATAACCTTATTCATCCAAGTTCTATCCGTCTAGCTATTTATTAGCTAGTCTGTGCCAATTGTTACATCACTTGCTGCTGTGAAGACCACTTTTCAGGATAATCTTGAAACTAGCCATCAAAATCTTACAATAATGAGTGCCTGGAGAGCAGCTGGTCTTAAGTGAGTCATCTTCTTGTTCTCAAACATCTTCTTGGAGAATTGCAATGCATTGACTGTTTAATTTAATTTTAGCTACATTAACTACTCCAACATTGCCGCTAAGGTGCTCCGTCGAGCCCTGAAACAAGAATTCCGCGCAGAGGCATTGAAGCGAGATGAATCCCATATTCGCATCACTCCTTGGGCTAATGGCAAACCTGCACGTGAGTATGAGATCTACCCTCCAATTTAGAGCTGATCAGATCCACCTTCATCAAAGGATCTGTCTTGACACATTATTTATCTCCATGTATTTATTCTCCGTGTCATTATTATTAGTACTTGTTCCAAATTGACAATGTACAGGTACTACTAATAATATCTACTTCTGATTCTATGGGTGTCTTGGTACCTTATTATTATTTGGTTTATTTTTCAGATGAGAAAGAATAAATAAGTTTCAGTGTAAGTTAGGCCGCACAACAGAAATGTCATTAGAGGCTTAATTTCTAAAACATCTGGTTTTAATCTTAATTGATTGAGACCACCTAATTGAAGATGCAGTAGTCATTTAACCTTTACTAACTTAATATATCTTAGATAATAATCTTATAGTTGAGTTTTGTGATTTGTGCAATTAGAAAATAACATTAACATTTAGAATGTGCAACTGTATTGAATTTGTTTTGTTTTCAATAATTGTCCGATAACTAAATGAATTCCTTCGCTAATTTTGTTCCACCAGACAATGTAGAATAGGGATAACTAATTTCAAAGCCTTTTAAAATGTTTGAAATATTTATAAACAATGCCATCTTATTTGGCTTGAAATACTAATAATATAAAGGAAGAAGTTAGCATAGCTTACATAGTATACAAATACATATACATGTTTTTATTTTTGAATTGAGAAATATCAAATTTAACCAAAAGTTTTTGTATGTATATTATGGAAGGATTGCTTCTTTCTTCATATACTGTGCCTGATTGATAGTAAACTGTTTCTACTGTCTGTCAATGTGTGTGCTCAACTAATATCTCATTATGCATTTACAGAGATATTAACTTTGATCTGTAATTTTTCAGATTTACAACAGACAGCAGCCAAGTAGACTGAATGAAACCACTGGCAAACATGCATGATGATTGATAATTGTAATTACAGCAAGTGATAGTTTTAACTTATTAAAAATCCTTTAAAAACTTTGTTTTTTATTTCTTATGTTTTATATACATACAGATTCTCAAATAATAATCTAGACTAGAGCAAGTAACCTTTATAGAGTTCTCCAGAAATAAGACAGTATTATGTTGGTGGCATTTTTTTTCTTATTCTTGTAACTCTGACCTGTAAGTCTGCAGCTTTAACATCATCCACAATATTTTTTCCTAGTGTTGCATAAGGATCTACTAAAATGTTAGAGCTAGCAATAACACCCTCTTTCCGTGACTTTAGTTTCTCTATTCCATTCCATGCTATCATAATACCATTATCTGTGCAAACTTTTGGTGGTGGACGATAAACTTGATACCCTCTTTTATTACCAATAATGTTAATAGAATTAAAAATATAATCATTGCAAGCAACACCTCCTGAAACTACAATGCTTCTATTTGATGTTATAATTTTATTAACTTCACAAAATGCTGTAGCCCGCTCTGTTCTATGAGCTATATGCTCTGCTACACCATGCAGAAACCCTGCACATAGGTTGTGTATTTCTGGAATAATGCCATCACCTATAATTCTGTGTTCCAATTCTTTCTCCTTCAATTTTCTCTCCACAAAATCTTTCAGTCCACTGAAGCTAAAGCTACAATCTCTAAGTTTCACTAATGGCAATGGGAACTCAAACATGTTAGGCTTGTCAGCCTTTTTTGCAGCTAATTCAATTGCTCTTCCACCAGCAAGTTCTGAGTACTCTGGGATGTTTCTGAGCTTCATGCGGCGAGCTACCTTGTCCATTATTTCGCCAGGTGCATTATCTAAAGTGTCACCTAGCAAGAGAACATCATCAACATCTCTAAAAGCTGCTAGAAGGCTATTCCCACCTGATATTAACAAAGCTAAGAAAGGAAAAGGAATGTCATGATACATTCTAGCCACAAGTGCATGTGCTTCCATGTGATGCACTGGTATTAAAGGTTTATTATGCACTCTTGATAAATGTTTTGCATATCTTACTCCCACCTCAAGGCTGTTCATTAAACCAGGTTTGACAGTAACTGCTATAGCATCCACACTATCCATATTAATAGATGCTGCGTCCAGTGCTTCCTTAACCGCCTTTCCAATATTGTCACGGTGCAATTCATGAGCAATTGTGGGGTTTATCCCTCCATATTTTAGATGCCTTACATTTTGTGAAAATAAAGATTCTCCTAATATGTTACCAGCACCATTAACTATGGCACAACCTGTATCGTCGCACGATGTTTCTATTCCTAGGATTATTGTTTTTTCTGAGTAAATAAGGTGTTTCTTACGATGAAAATACAACCTCGCTGTTTTCTTTAGATGCAGTCTTTTCAGGCTTAAGCAACATAAACTATACATATCTGATAATTAAAATATAAAAAGTATTTAGCTTAGCTTATGTTTATAAGTTCGAAACTAACTAACTGGGCTCGAAATTAGTTACTATATTATTTGTATAACCTAAATAATGAACATTCAAAATAATGCAACAATTTGACATTGACAGTTGCATGGAGAGGATTATTTTGATTTGAGCAGACGTGTGTGAGAAATTGCATACAATTTTTGGTACATTGCGGCCTGAATGATCCAGTTGCGGTGTCAAAAAAATAAAATCTTTTAATCCTTTTCAATGCTTTTTTGGATGTATCTGCTCATGTAGATTGTTCAAATTAGACATATCTCTTTTACCTAATGGAGCGACCCTACCGCGAGCTTCGAGATCTGCAAATGAGGGTTTTCGATAATTTTTCTACCACCAGGGCGGCGCTTCGTACGCACCTGGTCTCGACAGCTGTCAGATTCATACTATTCATAGGCACCTGGGCCTAAAATATTGAAATTCTATTTTATTTGGAAGAGAATTGATTTTGTAATGGATTACGACTAATACATGGTCGTCGAACTGAAGATTGAACTCTAAAACAGGCTCTCAAAGTCACTGGTATTAAAAATAATTACTATAACTTTGTTAGTTTCATGAGAATTGACTTGGAACTATTTTATTTATTTATTTTAGGTAACAATATGCCTAAAGTAATGGTTTTCAGAATAAATAAACCTAATAAATATGTTGAAAATTAAATGCGCGTTTTTATTTTGACAGTTCGTTAAAGGGTCGGCTCAGTGCTGCCATCTCACCTCCCCATAGCGGCAGAAAAAGTATCAAAAACCCTCATTTCGGGGATTTGTGTATGTCTCACTAATAGAGGTGTGCGCCGGCATAGAAATCGCCGGCGGCGGCGCGCCGCAAAATATTGCCGGCGTGGCGGCGCCACGCCGGCGTCAAGGTCAAATTATTACCCTGTACGTTCATACATATAAGGATGAGAAGGTATTAAAAACCTAGATATTGTTTAGGACAAGTTTATTATTAAAAAAATAAACACGAAACAAAGATATAGATTGCATTTTATGCGGCAATTGTCATAATGATCGTGTACGAAAATTATTTTACTAACTCGCACAGCGGCCCTACCGCGAAAAACGCGGTAGTAGGCCTGGGGCGCTACCGCGAAACACGTAATTCGTTAATTTCGAGGCTCATCTGTCAAAACGCTACTAGGAAACTCTTTCGTTCTTGATTGCGGCCACGAAGTACGTGAATGTAACGAAGTCGGTCCGTAAACGCTACCACGAAAGGCAATATGCGGAGTTTTTGACAGTACTTACTACGTAAAGAAACGTCAAATATGCCGGCAACTATTGAGTTAACGTCCTTCTTTCGTTAATCTCAATGTTGCCGAAACACGCTACTTTTTCATTTTCTTACGACTTTTGTAACAGTAAATAAGTCTTTAATTTTAGTGATTTGTTATGATTTCGAGCTTAGAAAAAAAGAGTAAACATATTGCTTTGCACGTGTTTTAGAAACTTCATTGAAAACTATGTTTCGAAGCGTGATTCACGGTTTTTGTAATTCATCACATGGTAATTATTCGATCATTATGATTATGACATTTATGACAGAATATCGTCGCTGTGTCGTTGTCGTATGTGCGTATTGTGCGTTGCCTTCGTTGTTTTCGCGTTGTTTTGGAGGTATTTTCTGTTGTATTTGTAGGTGTTTTGAATACTAACAACAAGACGGAATTCGCAGCGTAAGTAGTAAAAGTGTTTTAATGAAATACGTCTTATGTTTAGGAGATAGATAGGTACCTAACGAACGGTTTACAATCGCGATTTTTTGTTTTAGTAAAAATGGCTGCAAGAATGTTCATCCTACAAGAAACGTTGGATGAAGAAAGAAGGGAACAGGCTGCTTGGAGACGGCGTACCCAGGGGACCGAATTATTCATTTGCCTGACGCAGAGTTCATCAACACCTTTCGGGTCACCCGGGAGGTGTTTGAAACTCTGTGCGCCGATGTGGTGCCCTTTCTGCCGCCCCAACGGAATACCCGTGTATAACTCTGTGGATAAGGTAAAACATTTCTGAATGTGTATTTTTATGGCCAAAAAACTAGCCTAAGTATACTGAACATTGGTGCTGTAATGAGAATGAGACTTAATACCTAATATTTAAAGGTATATAGGTTTAGAAGGTTCACATAAGTATGTGATATGCTGATTACTGGATATCAAATACATTCAGCTTAGCTCTAGTGGAAAGGCACCCTCATGATCTGAAATTGGTAATCATAATATTCATAATATCTACACAATCCTTATATGTTCTTTACCATTACCACTTAGCCATAGATGGGCACATAGGTATTATTGACAAAACAACAATTATTTTTATTAGGTGTAGTGATCATAAAATGAATAGTGATATAATTTATTTAATGGTAACATATTTTTTCAGATTTTAATATCATTAAAATTTTATGGCAGGGGTGATTACCAGGGTGGAGTGGGGCGGGACCAATGGGTGCCGATGTCCCAACAAGCGGTATCAGAGTGCCTAAAAGATGTTACTACTGCCTTAAACGACCCAACTCTGACACATAGGCATATCCAATTCCCCCAAACACAGGCAGCACGGGGATCCATTAAAGCAGTGTAAGCATTAACTTCTTATTTAACAAAAAAAATTCAATTTAAATTAATAAAAATATGTTTTAAGTATGCGAGTTGTAAGCAGATAATTAATAAGAAGCAGTGGGGATTTCTCTTGCATTGGAATAAATAGAGATCAGTGGAGTCAATATTACAACAAAAAAATAAATTAACTAAACATTACAATAAACAAATACTATAAATAGAATAAATTTGAATGTTACATGGTTACACCCTAAAATAAAACAACTGAGACATAACTTAATACGGGCAAGAAACTTCTTTTAAACCACATAGTCTTGAATTTAACTTGTCAGTGGGGATACTTGTGAAGAGCTAATATTCAAAAGTATGAGGTGGTTTTAGTGACAATGGTGATTGCTTTACCTTAGAGTATGGTCAAAGGCGCCTAGCCTTGTGAGGGATTGCATATACCCGAGAAAATTGACTGGTGGTTGCTAATGCTAAGACCGAATGGCCAAGCGGCATCAGATCTTGGTCTATTTTTCTTTGGTATATGATATCCAATATCTATAATTTATACAGTATTAGGTAGTGATAACTGGGAAAAAAATAAAAACGCCAATCAAAATATTTACTAATAAAATAAATAATTTGATTTGAATGTCACAAAACTCCAGTAAATAAGAAATTGTTTTCAAATGTTATAAGTTTACACATATACACAATTGCGTTACGAACAGTTTCATACAAGAATCTTATTTTGCAGAATTTTCAATAAATTTGGAATCCCGGGAGTGTGTGGCGCAATAGACTGCACCCACGTGGCTCACCACAAACCACATGAATTTGAGGAAAGGTTTTTCAACCGTAAACATTTTCACTCGTTGAACGTACAGATGGTAAATAATATTATTTTATTACCTAGAATACCATATATAACTTCCACTCGACATCAGAAAGGCACAGACTAAGTTCACCTTCAAGCGCATGTTACGCAAGAATTTATCTGACAAATTGTGTGATTGATTATCTGCATGGTATTACTTTGTTGGTGGCAGAGATCATAAGATTTCCAGCATTTTTGGTGGAATGTGGTATATTATAAAAAGTATTGGTGTAAGTGTATAGTATTGGATATATCCTCATAAGTATATATTTTCTTTTTATTCGAATGCAAAAGCCTGCGTACATACAAACCTTTATTTTAGCCCAATGGTTGACTGGTAGAGAATGCCTTAAGTCGTTAAGTCCACCATTAGTACATTTTTATTGTGCAATGATGTTTAAATAAATAAATATAGGGTGGGCCAGTGATCAATTCACTTTTGTCTCGATCTCCTTTGTTAAAATGCATTTACGTATATCATTTGCCCACCTTAAACACATGTATTCTTAATGTATATACAAAACTTTCGAGTACCAAGTGTGGCCTGCAAATACATCATTATTCATCATCATCATCATCATCATCATCAGCCTATGTTAGTCCACTGCTAGACGAAGGCCTCTCCTATTAAACTATGCGTATAGACGCATTAGGAGGTAAATGTCCATAATCGCCACGCTGGGCAAGCGGATTGGCGATCGCAGTACCTAATGGGATCGCAGTATGATGACCCTGCTACCCATCATCAATCTTGTAGAATGGTCAGTGACCCTTCAATCCATTAGTCGGCTCTTACGACACCCACAAGAGGAGTTAGGGTGGTGACAAATGTATTCTTACTGCCGTCACACGGCAACATCATCATTATTACTTAATTCTAATTGGGTACAAAAAAACTGTATCTATTATCTATAGCTATTTCATTATTAATTTGAATATGGTTTGAAAAATAGTCAAATGTAATAACTATAACTTGAAATTCGGTTCCAGATTTGCGACGACCAAAATCAAATATTAAACGTTGACGCATCGTATGGCGGTGCACTCACGACGCGTTTATATGGGCCAACAGCGTCATACGCGACCATTTAGCTGAGCTGAGTGGTACTGGCGAGACGGCATACCTTTTAGGTATCGTATGCTCAAATAATTATTATAGGATAAGAACTAATATTTATACATGTAAATACATTTCATGACAATACGAGTGTAGTTAAAATAAGAACGAAACTACATCGATTAGAGCTTATTGCGGACCCTTAACACTGTGGGACAGTACGCCTATAGTCGTTCGCGATTTAGGCTTAACGATGGTTAGTTGAAAGTAGTATCCATCTATTTATTAAGAAGTAAATAAACAAATCTCATCTGAATCTATGCAAATATTGCACTGAGAAGTTTGTTTTCCTGCTACGTACGCACGTTCATGTCGCTCCTATTTTTTACGCCACGCGGTTTAGGATTTTGAAGATACACTTTTTAAACCCTCTTAAGTAATATGATGTTACAAATTTTAGGTGACTCCTGCTGGGAGTACCTGATGACCCCAGTTGACGGCGCGGCAGAAGATTCACCGGAAGGCCGTTATAATGAAATTCAAAAGAGAGTGCGGTCTACTATTGAGCGGACGTTCGGTATATTGAAAGGTAACATACACGATGATTCTTAATCCGTGATCAGGAACCATTTTTTCTAACTCAGTAATTGATGGGGATTACGTTAAAGTAGTAATTACGTGAAAATAAATTTATGTATTTATTAATCATGTTTTAATTTTGAATTAAATTTTATCCTAAAATCCTTGTCACTGTACTACTACCCTATCGGATTTAATGAGGTTGTATTGTAACCTCTTTACAAAGTTATTAGCAATTGTCAATTTATGAGTAAACCTTGCCAATGACATTGTCAATCACTCTTGTCATACGCATAATAAACAAAGTCATAGTCACGGATATTGAATGAGAAAATTATAATTATTCACCAAAAATCATGCCTCCACCACATCCGTACTCAAACATACAGCGTTACGATACTGTACGTTTGTCAATACAAACGAATAGCACAAGGCGAACCCAACAGTTATTTCATGATGATTTCACGGACTTCATCCAAACATTCCGATCCCCGGACACAATTTAATAAATCGCATGCACCAAAAATCTTCGCGACTTCGGACAGTCTACAGTGCCACAACATGCTCGAGCACCCGGACGACCTCGTCATCATCCTGACGATCTGGATCAACAAATCTTAAGATTCTTTGCTGAAGAAGATTTCGAGTGAATCAATCCAATCACAGGAACAATCAAGCGGATCTGTGTCAAGAACAACGGTGGACATTTTGAACACTTGTTAAATTATGTTTATAATAATGTTTTTTTATTTAGTTGGTCAGGTATGCAGTTTTATTGTTTTTATTTAATTATTAAATTGTACTGTTTGAAAACAAATTGCTTTAATAAGTACCTCAAGATTTTACCAAGTTTAGGTAATGCACGTTAACATAATCTCCTATCAATTATGTTCGTTGTTATCAGTGTTGCACTGATAAGATAATGAGTAGATAGAAGTCTTTATTGACATAAGATCCGTCAAATTCCCGTTTCCCGCCATACTGATGGCACTTGACGTATCGTAGTTAAACTTTATACTGTAGGATGACCATGTATTAAGTGGTAATTTGTTTTAATTAGTTTTTCACTTTTAATTAATTAAACAGTGAAGAAATAACTTGAGACCTCGCCGAATAAGTTTAATTTTGGCTAAATTTTAATGTTTTTCTACTCCTGATCACGGATTAAGAATCATCGTGTATATTTGGATTTATGGCACTGGTCTCATGAACAAAAGATATGCACTCCCGTGTAAATAAAAGAGACACGGGAGTGCGTATCTTTTGTTCATATTTATAGCCGATAGTTCATAGCTGAGTAGCTCGCGGTGAGACCAGTGCCTAAAGTATAAGGGGATATAGGTACAGGTCAATTTTTTTTATTTAATATTCGCGTTATTTTATAGATAATCTGCCTCCTACTGGAGGCTCCGGGTTCGAATCCCAGCGAGGGTATTATTTGTCTATTTATTTATCACAAATATTTGTTTCTTGGTCGTTGCTGCTTATGCATTTAAGTATTTATATGTAGGTATCTATCTATTGCGCCGTGTGGTGACGGCAGTAAGAATACATTTGTCACCACCCCAACTCCTCCTGCGGGTGTCGTAAGAGTCGACTAAGGGATTGAAGTGTCACTTACCATTCTACAAGATTGATGATG
>JALPQI010019847.1:0-27523 GCA_025490895.1 Thaumatotibia leucotreta | reverse complement strand
AATAACGCTGACGCATTTAAGCGGCGGTGTCAGTCAATGCGTTAAGGGATCGAAGTGTCACTGACCATACATTTATTGAAATTTGTTGATGGGCAGCAGCCAACTCGCTTACATTACCTCCTGGGTCAAAATTCTTTTCGTTGTCTTATTTTGTGTCCAAAACGTGACGCTTGGTGATTTTTGTATGATATGATGTTTTGTTTTCAATTTCTTATGTATAGATTAAAATCTGACGCGAAAAAGAAATACCTATACATGTGCACCGGATTTTTTAAAATACTGAGTCGAAACAGACACTAAAAGCGTGACAGAGTGGTATGAAACAAGACAACGAAAATAATTTTGACCCTCCTAATACGTCAACACGCATAAATAATAGGTAAAGCTTGAGTCCATAGGTGGACTGAAATGGGGTTATGATGATGATTCCTTTGTAGAGCTATTCGGGACACGCCGCTTGAACGTAAATGAGGCCTAAACTCTTTCTTAGGCAGGTCAGAGCGTCGCCTTCGGCCGTTAGTCAGTACAAAGTGGAAGCGTGGCATTAAAAATACGTAATCTTACTTTTTTAGCTAAAGAGAGTCTAGGAAAAAGTTTCATGGGTTCAGTTCTATGCGATTATTCCGTCGCACCAATCAATTACCATTCCCAAATTATTGACGAACTGCGTATAAATAGTGGAGTCATTTTCGGTTATCTTGTAGCAGACGCATGTTTGTCTGCTATTCTGGCATTAATAGTCCTGTTTGCTTTTATAAAACGAAAATTAAAGTGGTGATGGTAATGAACAATAAAAATGCATTAAAAAAACGCATAGAAACAGCCTGCATTGCCACAATTTTCCGCACTTAACGCATCAGATGCGTATTTATGTAAGATCAGGGTGCTTAGACAAGTTGCCAATCGGTAACGCTTAATCGTCAATCGTAAGCTAAAGGCAGCTAACTGTCTTTATCGCACTAATTTGAAAGAGTGACAGAGAGGGAAAACTACGATACGCTACTAAGCGCTAGCGATTGGCAACTTGGCTAAGCATCCTGGGCTTTAGAGATGTAAGGCTAGCCGTACACCTGTAAGTTCTTACGTAAGTTATAGGGAAGCGGTTATACTAAGGAATGAGATAATGATATTAACCTCTCATTCCTTAGTACAGCTCCGTCCCTATAACTTACATAAGAACTCACAGGTGTACGGCCGCTTTTAGAATGTTTAAAGTAAGTAGGCGCGGATCCAGGGGGGGTCTAAATATCCAAATATCACCAAGGGGGAGGGGGGTGTCAAAAATCAGCGAAATATGATTATATGGGTCGATTTAATTTTTTTTTTACTTAGGCCTAAAGGTCTTCGCACACTATGTAAACTCCACACCCACTCGACTCTTGTCTAACCATTGAAGTTTATACTCTGTATCATATGTTCAAGGTTTAATTAAAAAAAAAAAAGATTTTAAAGTAGTGTACGACGAGTGGCCTACGCATCGTATACCTACTAAAGGTCAACCCCGACTCGTTTGTCACGCAACGACCACACGTTGTCCACGCGGCGCCTATGCGTTTGCCACTCACGTGTATCGAGCAACTATTAACATTGTCCACTCATTGACACCGCGTTGTCCACTAGTTACCATTGGGTAGATCAACTAGTTGATTACTCATCGTGAGTGTGAGTAGAGTTGCTGCCGGTTGGCGTGGAGTTGTTATAGTGTGCGAAGACCTTTAATCAGAACAAAGACGATCGCGTCAATTCGCGTGAATTATGTTACGAAAGTTAGTCATGCAAATCTACAGGATGTTTTTCTTCATATGCTATAAATTTAAGGGAAGCTTATTTAGGCCAAATATAATTAATTTCTCTTAAGAAACTAGTATTTTAACTCTTACTGTTATTGAGTTATTGAAAAAATAAGTTTAATGACTGAACAAGTGTTTTTCCACCTTCATTACATTCTAATGTAACTTATTTTGACATGTGCCGTCAGTCACCTGAGATTAACTTTTATTTTATTCTTAAGGTTCTCTCAAACCTACCATTTCATTTATTATGTATGAAAGCAAAAAAAAATCTTATTTTATCGAATTTTCCAAAAGCCGAGATACCAGACAACTTCTATTAATGTCCCAAGTACCTAACCTGTCTAATTTAACGCAAATCGAAACGAACACCCTGTATGTGGTATACTCTTATGGCCAAAATAACTATACTATCCGAGCGAGTAACTACTAAATATCGCCGTATCTCTTTTCTTTACACGGAAGCGATTATCTTTTGTCGATTTTTAAAGCTGGGCTGTCAATCGCTTACTTGCTTTTTGTGAGACCAGTACCTAAAGGTTAATATGCTGGACAGAGACATGCTAATAATATGAATATTCCATTGAAATTCTCGCTCATGAAATAATAGAATGATTTCCGCGACATTGTAACATGCTGGTGATTGCTGATTACCTATCGCTAATGAAACGCGGCGAATGGAAACCAATGACGATTGATTATCCATCTGTGGGATATTCATAGATCAAACAATATTGAAAAAGAACACTAGGGGCGTGATTTCATTAAATATAATTAAACGGTTAAACACGCTTGTATTTAGTCATTACGCGCGATATGTTTTAAAGAGCTTAGGTCTCCATTGTCATTAATTATCATTATTGCACTGAGTCTGCGTTCACACCACGCGACATCCGAGCGCGGCGCGTACTGACGATCGTCGCGACTAAATAAACGTGAGTTTAACCGTTTAACTATATTTTCCTAACTAGTGCGCAAATACGAATTTTGCGCACGCTTCGCGCGCGGTAATTTCTCTTTTTGACGCACTTGTTATGAAAAAATCGTCCCTTACACGTGCAAAAACTTTTTTTTTACTCGGGTGATTGTCGCCCTCGTTTCACTCGGGCTCCAACTTTCACCCTCGCCGAAAAAAAGTTTTCCAGCACTAGTTAGGAAATGTACTATTATAGTTATATCTCACGAAAGATTAAAATTCAAATGACTTTTCTGTCCCCGTATGAAATCGGCATGCTACCGACATAATCGCTAACACAAATTAACTTTACCAAAGCCCGACATGAATTCATTAAAGTTTCAAATCGAGTGCAAAATGATTTAGCCGAATTACTGCATTCGAAATTTAACTGAATAATAGACGAGATTTGTTTTGAAATGAGCTAAATTTCCGTTAATTATTTAATTGCGGTGAGTCGCAGGTGGACGGTGGTTTTGGGCATTATTCGTATTTCTATTACGAATTATGACATTATGTTAAAAGGACGTATGCCTGAATGAATTCTCCTGTATACAAATCTTTTTCCATTCTCTTGACCGAATGGGATTAGCAACAAATGCAGGCTTTATCCCCTTCATGGTTATTGTAATGAATTGTGAAATGGTAATGTGGTTTGGTTTAAAGGTAATTTATGATACAGGTGATACATCAAAATAGTAGCCGTGATTTAAATAATTCATTTGAAAATTATTGAAGAATAATCATTATGAAATGTTTTGTAAAAATGTAATGAATTCCAAGCCTGAAATTGCCTTCAGAGAAGGTAGATCTTGTTTTTTTGGATTATATCTATTTTATTATTATTTATTGTCCAATATATGTATTATACTAATCTCTGTATTTTGAGTAGTGTGTCGAATGAAATATAGTATTATTTTGAGACATGTGTTTCTCATCCAGTGATAAGAAACAAATCTCTTAAAATAATAGTAAATAAGTATTTCCCTACTATGCCTATACATATCTTATGGTTGTATGTCTTGTGGTTGTTGGTACTCGACAGTTAAATTCTATACAAATTATGTGTAATGAAAATGAATTAATGAAACCGACCACTGTGTCAAACAAATGATGAATCCAACGATTATTTTTTGAACTGTAATGAATCCAATTTGTTAAACTTGGCTTAAATTGAACCAAGCATTCACAAAGGCTTGACTAAAATTACACTAGTCTAAAGCCTTCAATGTTCTAAATTGAGTTTGTTGAGCCTCATTGCTGGTATAAAAAATGATTTTCATTGCTCATGCTCGGAAAGTGGGTTGTTGTTTATCTATGATACGGGTGGAAAACGATGCATCGCGACCCTTGGGTTGCAAAAAGATATGTTCCTAGTAGTGCTCGCCTTGTAAAATTGGAAGCACAAACCCGAACAAAGTGCCAACAATACTCTTATTTAGAAACAAATCGAAGATATTAGTTCTTGGTTGCTAGTTCTTGTTTTAATTAGTAGCGATAATCGTAAGTTAAATATGTCAATTCATAAAATTATTTTAATTTTTCGGTTAAAATTGAAGTGTTTTGGTTTTATATAGCGGTGACCAAGAGGAACAAACCTATCAAGTTTTTTTTTTCATTTTAATACGCGTAGGTAAGCGACGGAATAATGTTATACTGCCATATATGAATTTATACTTAACCCATTCATTGCTGACGCCCCATATTTTTAATTATCACGCAGCGCCGCCGCCTTCTACGCGACGACGCGAATTAGCGTCCACGGCATCACGTTAACATTTCAATGGACGCGAATTCGCGTCCGCGGCATTAGGTTATATTATCACACTTCAAGGACGCGAATTCGCGTCTGCGGCATTAGGTTATTTCACACTTGAAGGACGCTAATTCGCGTCCTCGGCATCTTGTTTACGCATACACAGGACGCGAATTTGCGTCTTCGGCATCCGAGATAAGAATTATGAAAATTACAAATGCATTGAATCCAGAAACCAGCGACGGTATAATATTATCCTCCATAAATAAAATAACATTTTGGTATCCATTCATTGCTGACGCCCCATATTTTTAATTATCACGCAGCGCCGCCGCCTTCTACGCGACGACGCGAATTCGCGTCCACGGCATCACGTTAACATTTCAATGGACGCGAATTCGCGTCCGCGGCATTAGGTTATATTATCACACTTCAAGGACGCGAATTCGCGTCTGCGGCATTAGGTTATTTCACACTTGAAGGACGCTAATTCGCGTCCTCGGCATCTTGTTTACGCATACACAGGACGCGAATTCGCGTCTTCGGCATCCGAGAAAAGAATTATGAAAATTACAAATGCATTGAATCCAGAAACCAGCGACGGTATAATATTATCCTCCATAAATAAAATAACATTTTGGTATCAGCTTTTAAGTACAGTTGATTTCTAGCAAAAAAAAAGAAATAACTCGAGGACGCGAATTTGCGTCCTCGGCATCACGTTTACGCATACATAGGACGCGAATTCGCGTTTTCGGCATTGAATGGGTTAAAAATAAATTCTTACTAGTAACTATTACATTCAATTAATACTTTTATGTTTTCTCTTTCCTCTCATTCGTAATGAAAAGTAGAGTGTTTAACTCGGGTGAAAGGCACCCACTTTCTCGGAAATGGGTGCCTTTCCACCCTTGGTTAACAATCAACTATTAAATCCAGCCATTTAGAAGAACAATTTCCAGCTAAAACCGTTTGTGGGCACATAAAAAGCGTTCCGTTTCAGAAGTTAAAGTACGAAAACAATAAAAGGGTACTACGTATACTCAACGAATTGGAACCCTATGACACTCTAGAACCGTGTCAAAATAACTAGTAGCATAGTGCTAACAATCTGATTCATATCATAATGTCACTTTGAAATAGTTCCTGAGTTTCAAGGGTATAAATATAGATACATGTTCTTTATTCCATTGACATAAGGTGTATAATTGGATACATCATTATTTGTACTCTTTGAATTGTGGGTACAGTCAAGGTAAAAAATATAGATGCGAGCAAAGTGCAAAAAAAATGTGTACACGAGTTCTCGAAGTTCATTTGAAATACCAAGTAATAGTACATTTCGATGCAAGAAAAAGAAGTTTTTACACGTGTATATTTTTTTATAACAAGTGCTTTAAAAAAAGAAATTTACGCACGCGAAGCGTTTGCAAAGTTTACTTTTCCGCACTAAACATTTTTACAGGTTTTTAGAACTCCCTTGTATGTACCAGCTCTTGACCTGTTTAGAACAACACTGCAATGTTGTGCGAATTTAGTCCGCACTGCAAAATTTTACGGCTACGTTCGAAACTGGTTGTTTGTACAGGATTATAGGTACAGGAGCTGAGTAAAAATAATAGAAAACCGGCCAAAAACATGTCGGGCCATGCTCGGTGTAGGGTTCCGTAGTTATTCAAAAACGGCTGAGCCGGTTATGTTCGAAATAGTTAATAGTTTGCGGTTTAAAAAAAAAACAAATAGTTTTAAAAGTAATTAATAAGCCCACAATATTCACGAATTTCCTATATTTTGTGGACCCACGAATCAAAAGCTGGGGGTGGGTTGGGTAGGTTAGGACACATTTTTTTCTTCTGGAGCGATTATCTCCGAATCCGTGACAGAGACAAATCAAAAGTTTGCATAGTTTAAGTAGCATAATTTTGCCTAAATTCGGATATTATGTACCAAATACAAGCATAGCAATAACAGACAGAAAAAAAGTTGATTCAACCATTTACAAGTGCATAATAAAGTGGAATCAAAGAGTTCCTAGTTGTTGCCAGAAGTATTTTAATCTAAGTTCCAAGTGAAGTTGATAAACTATTTATTGCTCCAGGAACTTCGTAGACTGATCGCAGTTGCTGAACCCAAAAATATCCGCAATATTGCGAACTACAACTGTTCGCTAAAAATATTTCTAAGCATTGTGAAACTTAGTACGGCGTTGTTTTATTTCATACGTGCAGTATTGAAAGGAAAGTTGGTTCCTCTCAGTTATTTAGAGTTTCATACTTTGAATTTAAACTTTTGTGAGACATAATAACTATAGGTACACATAATTAAACGGTCAAACTCAATGATATAATAAGTAAAGATATGTTACACCGGCTCTAAAATTGAAGCGCGCAGATTGTGATAATTCTAACAATCGCTCTTAGTTCTACTCAGACCACCGTGAGGTGTGTACCACTGCCGAGTTTTCGCAAATCACATGAACTGCGCCCTAAAATGTCATTTTATGTTATACAATAGTGAAAACTACGAAATAAAATGCAAAAATGCCCTTAACATCAAACATCATACGCAATTAAACTGAATTATATATATTTTTCAATTTTACTATTTATTGAAAATAAATAGGACGCCATTTTGACGTTTTTGAAAGACTTCGAGAAAAAGACAAGCTTATGCTGTTTAAGATCAAGAGTAACAGAGATAAAATAATGTTTATCAATAACAACCTTAAGAATGCACGCGCAATTGTCAAATGCTAGTTGTCTCTTTTTTATTTATTAAATACGAGTATATGTATTTTGCCATCTCTTTTACGCATTTTGAAGTATGAAGATAGGTGTATGTCAACTGTCAATAAATCGTAGGTGTATGATGTGAAGTATTTATTTCGCTCATTTTGTTAGAGTATAACGTATCTTTACTTATATATCATTGGTCAAACTAGCGTTGAAAATGTCGGAAAAAATCAAATGGGAATATATATGAAAATTTTGTTTTTTTTCAGGGTTTACAGAAATAATCAATGTCACTGTCACTGCCATCTATTTCAATTGACTTTTCTTCGATGACATCGCGTTATCCTGGTAAAAGTGAAAATAAATTAGATCTAATTTGCATTGGTTTAGAGAGAAAATTATAGTGGAAACTGTCATTGATTTTTTCGAAAAAATCCGGAAAAAAACGAGCTGTTTGGAAAGAATCGGGATTTAATCAGAAAATTTTCAACGCTAGGTTAAATTCACGTCTATTTAGTTTCTCTAAAGCTTGTAATACAAGTGGATGTCATCAATAAGATAAGGCGCCTGTTTATCAAAAGCTTGTAATACAGTCAAGTGCAAAAATAAGTATCGAAAGAATCCGCTCATAAATATGTTACGACGTTCTTATTACACAGAATTAGAGTGCACTGGGACATATTTTTGATACATTTTTGTATACACCTTATTTTGTCTTTGACTGTACAAGCGGAAGCCTTTATCTAATTAATGACGATAAAAAGAGACTTCCACTTGTATTACAAGCTTTTGATAAACAGGCCCGAGGACTTCCGCTTGTAGTTATTACAAGTTACAAGCTTTCAAGAAATTAACTAGCGTGCATTTATTACTAACTTATTTTGTTTGTCAAATTCAAATTAAATATCGTCGCTATACTTACTCAATCTCGTACCTACATAAATCAATTCATGGAAAAGTCACCTTTCTTTCATTCAGAATACGAGTGTTTTTAAGTGAGTGTTGCAGATACGAGTTTGACTGAATAGCGTCTATAATTATCTGCGGCTGAAGACATAATTATTTTTTCTCAAACATGCAATGAAATGTTGTCATTATGTTCGTCATAATGGGCTTTAAAGTATGACGTTGCAGGCGGATGACCTCGAGATAATATTAAAGGATTTTCATACAAATTTAACGGCCTAGGCCAGTAAGTAATATTTTTTTTAAAACATGGCGTCGGTTTTCATGAACAGGCTAAACCGCTAAATTCTGTTTTTTTTATTGTCGTATTTTTTATTTCATTGCATATGTTTGAGAAAAGCACTATACATACATGCCTCGCCGTGAAATGGGCTTACCGGCTTCGTATCACTGTCCATACCTTAACAGCCGGTAAGCCCATCTTTCCCGGCGTCTTCAGTAATGTACTATTATTTTTTATTTCTCTGAGTATTCAAGGTAATTTGAATAATACCAAGTTTCATCCCATTAAAACCACAAACCTAACCGAAGTTTAACGATTACTTTGTTTCACTCTTTCAGTTCCGCACTTGTTCTTAAGCAGTGAAATAAAAATATCCAGTGTCCAAGAATCGTAAAACCGGAGGACAATAAATCTGAGTCTAGAACAAAAACAACGAATTCTTGGCTTTGAAACAAAATGTGTGAACTTCCAAATTTTATGTGCGATGCGATGGAAATATAGATTCAGACCAAAAGGTTCGCACTTGAATAGAATTTCATGAAATGCTAACACAGAATTGTCTAACACAGATATATCACTAAAATAGGGAAATTAATTACAGTATCAAGCGGTATAAGATTAATGAGACCTTAACGGTGATTTGGCTGACTTTGATACATGACCAATGCCCATAATGTAGATGGGTGAATCAACTTTTTTCTGTCTGTTATTGCCATGGTTACGGTCGCCTGAATCACGCCTGGTCTTATTCAAAATTATGCTACTTAAACTATGCAAACATACATTTTTCCTACAGACATGCACTATTTGCATGTTTGCCTAATTTAAGTAGCATAATTTTGCATAAAACCAGCGTGACTCAGGCGACTGTAACCATGGCAATAACATACAGAAAAAAGTTAATTCACGCAGATATGAATGAATAGCTGAACTTTATGTATGTCCTTATTGTAAACATGTGCTAGATATTTATGAGAATCATTTAACCCTTTCCCCTCCAATAACTTGATATGATCCTGAATGTGAGAATGAAAAAAATTCCTGAGCCCACACGCCTACGACATGATATCGAGTCACAAAATTAAAAATAAAATGCACCATCGTTAGATTAATAATTATTATTTCGTGAGATTGACTGGTAGAGAATGCCTCATATAAGTTCGTCTTTTGTACATCAAATTTTACCTTTGTGCAATAAAGTTTAAATAAATAAATCAATTAGTTGCTTGGCGTGGCCATCTACCACGCTATTTCTTTTTGGACGCGGATGGTAAAAAGGAAAACTACTTATCCAACTACTCTTATCATATTAGTTGGTACTTGTTGTACAAGTACATTGCAGGATTTGCTTGAAGCGTAACCCCTCGTGTGTTGCGAATATTTTTTTCTAATAGGTTCCTCGTCACTGATCAGTGCTTAGACATACGAAGGGTTAAGATTTCGTGGCAAATCCAAGTGTCTTTCCAAAGACATGAATGTAATATTATAATCGCAATACTTCTGCCAGTAATGTTAACTGAAATATAAGTCTAGACTATTTTCTAAAACATCAAATAGGTACCTAGTGTTGGGTTTGAGATATCTGTTTCGTGAGTTTTGTTATTCTCATACGGCTCATTTATTTTTGATGAAGCTGTTCTAAATTGAGCTACGGTCACATTTCAACATAATTTTCTAACAAGAAGAAAAGACTGAGGAAACTTAACACGGTTTTACAGCACGTCATTGTATGTATATTGCGTAAATTAGAATAAGTTGGAAACATGTATTGATTACTATATCTATCAATAAATATTTATCAGTCAATCAATAAATTTTCGTTACGACCTAACATAGGTACCTACCTACAAAATGGCATGAAAGTCTGCACGAGTTGCAGTTACAGGAATAAACTGAAATTTATTTTCAGAGTGTTTTTAGGTAAAAGAAACCGATTTAGGGGGTATACGTAATTAATTTCTAAAATTCGTAAAATATGGGACACCCTAACCTAAATATTAAGATTCTAAAAAATATAACAATTTTAGTTTATATCCCGTAGTTAATTGTACATTTTCCTATAAATAAACAGACAAAATTTTAAACTGTTTTTTTTTTTGACATAGTACGGTGGGTTTAGGTGTAAGATGGAACGGTTTTTTTAATGGGGTAAGACAAAATGCTACGCTGAGCCAGAAGGATGACTTTTTGTCTTACCCCATTAAAAAACCGTTTCCTGGGTAAGCCCCATCTTACCTTATTCGTTTTCTAATTATACATAAATCTATACCTACCTATTAGTCAACAGAACAAGGTATCTTATCTCATCGCTACCTCTGAAATTTAACCGAACTGGTGTATTATTATTTATTTATTATTATACCATTTTATACCGTCTAAAGAAGCTGTATAATATAACGCTAAGTTACGTAAGAGTCATTGAACATCTTATGAGAACTCAGACTTGCTTTGTTAGATCGAACGTGACAGTTGATCTCTATTGAAATTTCTTTGAAAGCTTTGGACTAGTTCTGTTTTATGCATCAGTATGCAATCCGATAACATTTGTCATTGAGATTGCCAATGCCGCTATATGCATAATTTCAGGAACTGAAAAATCAATTCAAGTCACATATGATTACAGTCTTCTTTTGACAAATTTTTAATTTACATATCGTCGGCTAATACACAGATAAGGTTTATTTTTTTATATTTCATAACATTTTTGACATAGGGTCTTAAGTTGTACCTACAACTACCATATAATGACATATCGTCAACAATAGACAACGTCCATGACGTTTATTTAGGTCGCCTTAATCGAAATCGAAGACGAGGGCTATACACCGTGTTTTTTTTAATTCCGTTAAATTTAACAGACTATGTACTGCTTTGTACGTTAATTGGAGCTACCTGGTATAAAGCTTTTAGTCGAACTCGAAAAAAAATTGTTTTCGTTTTCATACATAATAAATGAAATGGTAAGTGTGAGAGAACCTTAAGAATAACACAAAAGTAAATTTCAGATGACTGACTGCAAATGTCAAAATAAGTAACATTAGGATGTAATAATAGTCACAACACACTTGTTCAGTCATTAAACTTTTTTCGTAATAACTCAGGGATAGTAACAATTAAGACAGTAGAAGTACAAATCTTGAAAATTAATGGTCATATATTTTAGAAAACCAAAGCGCTAATGCCCTTTTTCACAGCCGATTCAAATGATTCAAAGCAGTGGCGATTTCTTATTCATGAAGACCAACTTCGGGCCGCATGCATTATAAGACCATCCAAACGTGCCGCCGATAAAACTGTGACAGCTATATTTCCTAGATAACTTAAATTTACTGGGTGGACACTGAATAAGAATATAACTTAACATAGGTACAAGTTGACTAGAAATATATCGTTTTAGCTAATTTTAGAATATTAATTGTATCGTGAGACATAATAACTATAAAAATCATAGAGCGTAATGAATAAATACACGTGGTTTCGTCGTTTAATTAAGTATATATTATTTATTTTGTCTCACGAATACTTAAATTCAACTGTATAGCCTGCTTCTAAACAATTGTGTTCATAACTACCCCATTAGTTAAAAAAACTTATTAGTTCTCATCTCACACAAATTCACACGTAAAAAGGTTAAATATTTGTAATATTACGTCTGAAGGGAACATCGGACGCGCCTGATCTTGGTTGCTAGGCGAGACCCTTCGAGTACGTGACCAAAGTGTCGACGCAGCAGGCGCTACACTGTAAACTTGAAATTAATCTGTATTTGTACAATTTTGCCTTTTCTACATTTTTTCTCTCATCATGTACAGTCAAGGGCATTAATATATATACACTTCTCCTTGCTGATCCCTTACAAATGTGTCTATATATTAATGCACTCGACTGTACTCTACATGCCAATTCGGACTACTTATTGGTATTACAGTCAAGTGCAAAAATATGTATCGAATGAATCCTCTAATAAATATGTTATAATTATTATGACGTTCTTATTACACAGACTAAAAATACACTGGAACATAATATGTTCCAGTATAATATTATTATTGAGCATTACACAGCAATACACCATTGACTTTATAAATTACTTTTTTCGTCTTCAGGGCAATTGGTTTGACCCGAAGAAGTTTAGGTGAAGGCTCGTTGATAGGTAATTTCAAAAGCAGATGAGTGTAATGATTTGATACTAAAGACGCGATATTTTTTTTATTTTTTTTACTGTATGATTCAATCAGGATAAGGGTGCGGAGCTGTGGGAGCTCGGCCAATTAGAACGCATCACAGTGTTTCGAATATCGAATTTGAACAATGTAATAAATAGGTAAATTTTGCATAGCACCGCTCCGCTCCGCGTCAGTGGAGCCGCACCCTAATTACAATGTAATTTGTTGTTAAAATAGATTCTATCTATCCTGTCAATATCTTATAATTCTGTCTGAAATCAGCTCGTTTGCAGTATTTTCTATGAAAAATTACACCCGACCTGTATTTTTTGAATTCGGCTATATCTATCGGCTGATCAGGATCGCTAACGCTAAGTATTAGCGTATCGTAGTTTTTCCTCTCTGTCACTCTTTCATATTAGTGCGACAAAGACAGTTAGCTGCCTTTCGTTTACGATTGACGATTAAGCGCTAGCGATTGGCAACTTGTCTAAATGTCTAAGCACCCAGCATCATCAGCGGCCCTACCGCGAAAATGTATTTCGAGGATTTGTCTCTCTCACTCTAAAGACGCCTTCGTGTGAGTGACAGAGAAAAAACCTCGAAATTTACGAATTTCTATTTTCGCGGTAGTAGGTTAGGACTGAGATATGAGTTTTACTTAGAAAAAATAGGAAACCTTTGCAGCAGCAGTGTACAATAACCGTTAGACCGCACACGTCCTTGTCAAGTTATCTGAAGTTCGTGATTGGCACAGCCTTCGGGTTACCAACTCGTTCCTTATTCTTCTCGCTAAGTGACAGATGAATTACATTTGAATGTTTTAGGGAAACGATATGTTCGGTGTAGTTTTTATATTGGTAACTCAGTTTATTCAGATATTTCAAGGGTCAATCATTTTTTAGGGTTCCGTAGCCAAAATGGCAAAAAGGAACCCTTATAGTTTCGTCATGTCCGTTATTTGTGGTACAATAAAAACTAGAAACTAGACTAATTTTTTTCGGGTACCTCCCCAATTGGTGTAGTGGGGATGATTTTTTTTATTTGCTGTAATCTTATAGTGTGGGATATCATTGAATAGGTCTCCTAAAAAGAATAAGGGTCTTATAAGAAAGTTTCTTTCTAAAGTCAATATTTTCGGAGATAATCGATCCGAAAGAAAAAAAATGTGTCCCCCCTCTAACTTTTGATCCGTAGGTCCAAAAAATATGTAAAATATCATGAATAGTGGGCTTATAGAATAATTTATATTAAAACTATTTCGAACATAATCGGCCCAGCCGTTTTTGAATAACTACGGAACCCTACACTAAGCATGGCCCGACATGCTCTGGGCCGGTTTTATTTTATTCTTATTATTATATCACGTCACCCAGGGGACAACAGTTGAATCGTTTTCTAGAAAAAAGTCCGGGAAGCTCGAAAATAATAATTAGTGGGTGACCCACCTTGTAAAGGGACACGTGACTGTTAAAACATTATTATTTGTCAGCCTCCGTAGCCTAGTTGGTAGTGACCCTGCCTACGCAGCTGGAGGTTGGCCTTTAAGGAGCAACGGAACACACGTACTTGTTAGCGCATCTGTTACCAACCATTAGAGGCAATAACAGTATTTCACAACATTATTAACTAGACCGATAATGCTGAAATCGTTTTTCTTATTGCATTCATATATAGCGATTTGGGCTTAACTTTTCACTTACGATCAGTCAGTGGAGCGATTTTGTTGTGCCAATATAAAAAAAATGCAGGCACTTGTTTTACTTCAGTTCAATGCCCTGTATATCAATAACAACATTTTTGAATGCTTTTGCCTAAGGTACTATAAATAATAATTATTTTTATGGTTTCGTAGTAAACAAGGAACCCTTATAGTTTCGCTATATCCGTCCATCCGTCAAAATATTGGGCTTACAGAACAATTTAAAATTAAACTATTTTGCACGTAATCGGCCCAGCCGTTTTCGTAAAATTGCGGAACCCTGCACTGATCATACCCGACATGCTCATAGCTTTAATTGATGTAAGTCTTAATTCTCATTTTGAGACATCCCAAGTAACTCTAAGAACTCTGAAATGAATTACATGTTATTATAAAAAGTAAAATAAAGCTTTCCGCCTGCGTAGCGTTATTTAAACACGATAATTTTCTCAACAGAATGTCTGCAAAATAATAATATCATCATCATCATCAGCCTGTGATAGTCCACTGCTGGACGTAGGGCTCTCCTATTAACTATGCGTATAGACTCATTAGGAGGTAAATGCCCATAATCGCCACGCTGGGCAAGCGGATTAGCGATCGCAGTAATGTGTCCACTATGATTACGCTGCTGCCCATCATCAATCTTTTATCAAATAATGGTCAGTGACACTTCAATCCCTAGTCGACTCTTACGACATACGCAGGAGGAGTTGGGATGGTGACAAAAATGTATTCTTACTGCCGTCACCACACGGCGCGATGAGCCAAATAATAATATGTAGTCTATAAATGAAACTCGCACAATAAATACACAACAAAACGCATAATCAAGTTAATTTTAAAAGTAGATTGTACGCGAGTCAGGTACCTGTATATTGTATAAATCTATTGCGTATTTGAAGAATTTCGTAATAACGTTCGAGACATTGAAGTGTTACCATGGTAGTTAATAAAATAACCGTGAGACTAACAATTCTTACATAAATTCTGTTTTAAAATGTGCGGGATTCGAACCCGGAGCCTCAAGCTTCGTAAGCGGTGTCTCTACCAACTAGGCTACGGAGGCTGACCAAATGATATTCTTCTATCAATAATAAGTTTAGTATAAATCCAGAAAATACATGTATCTTACAAGAACTTTAACTTTTATTTTGAGAACCCATTTTCAAATTATTCATCAACCCTTCTGGGCCCTTCAGGGCATCTGTCCCAAAAACGACCACCCTATATCACATATTTTTGTATATTTTTATTGTACATAATTTTTTGTACTGTAGGATGGCGGGCGTTGAGACTTGAATTTAGGATTTCCTTTACCTAAAACGTTAAGTTTTTTTCATAGGGAAATAATAGCTAATTTTCTGATGATTAAATAGTACATTACGACACAAGTGCATAAAAAAGTGAATGAAGTTCAAAACTGGTGGCGAAAAATTAAAACACGACCAAAGGGAGTGTTTTAAATCGACACGAGTTACGAATTTCCTTTTTGCACATGTATTGTACGACGTTTTCAAATGACCCTTACCCAGTAACCACCTGATAAGAAATTAACCACATCTTGAACTTGTGCGTAAAAAAACCATCTGTACTCAAAAGTCATCATCATCATCATCATCTGCCTATGATAGGCCTCTCCTATTAACTATGCGTATAAACGCATTAGGAGGTAAATACCCATAATCGCCACGCTGGGCAAGCGGATTGGCGATCGCAGTAATATGTTCACTATGATGACGCTGCTGCCCATCATCAATCTTTTATCAAATAATGGTCAGTGACACTTCAATCCCTTAGTCGACTCTTACGACACCCGCAGGAGGAGTTGGGGTCGTGACAAATGTATTCTTATTAACCGACTTCAAAAAAAGGAGGAGGTTCTCAATTCGACTGAATTTTTTTTTTTTTTTTTGTTGTATGTATGTTACCTGATATCTCCGAGAATAGTGAACCGATTCTAAAATTTCTTTTTGTAATCGAACGTGTATTACCCCGAGATGGTCCCAGAGGCACCAAGTTGGGGTCTGATGATGGGATCCTGGAGAAATCGAGGGATCTCTTCAAATGTTATAGGTACATGTATGGCGCTTTTGGTAATTTTCATTCATTTACAAGAATTTGCATTCAGAAAGTAGGATTTGAGGAAACCAATGATGGAAACAAATCGGGGATCTTTGAGAAATCGGTTGAAGTCGGTTTTTTAAATTTTTAATTTGGTGATTATTGGCGTCACCACACGGCACTTAAAAGTAATTTGATAAAATATAATATCTATTCACGAGGTGGGATTTGAATGAGTCTCCGTCAACCTTGGTAACGCTGTCTAAAATCTCTGCCACTGTCTTCGAGCTGCCTAATAAATATTCCGAAATCTATTTGCATTTGCCTTATCCACTCATTTGCATTTCATTTGATTCGTAAGATTTTTTATTGAATTTTCATCGGAGAATGGGCGAAGACCAGATGTTATGCGGGGGTACCAATATTATTGAGATTGTTTAAGCTCATGTTGTTCGTTTTCATTTACGTGAGTAGGAATGTATTTCGTGTATACTCCTCCAAAGAAACTAAAGGTCACTGAGTTTTTCGACTTGAGGCTTAAAATTACTTATTTTTTGTATTACTTTCTTTACAATAAAACATTGAATTCTTTTTTACATTTTCAGTTTATTGCAGTCTCAAATAACGAACAAAAAATTAAAAGTCGCATATTTAGATACGCTTAATAAACTTATACGTTGCAGATTTCTAAAAATGAACTTTTAACTGTTTAGAAATGAGCCTTTTACATTATGTTAAGACTATGGGAAAAAGGTTAGCCTTACTGTCATATGAGTAAGGTTTAATCTATAACTTTCAAAAGTTCATCCCCCACTCTACAAAATCAACGAATCAAATTTAGTGTAACGATCGAATTTCGTAGAGTAGGGGGTTAGAATAGCGAATGCTCGTTTGGTCTGAATGCACCTTTAGAAATCTGCAACTATAAATAAAGTAGCAGTCACAAGATGGCCCTTTTTTTTGACTAGAATAGCATATTAAATGCAGTACCTATGTAGGAGTACAAGTATATAATGTACTGTATAGAGTAAGTACTTACGATTTATTATTTATGCATATTTCATTTTTATAACAACTGTAATTATTAGATAAGTACTTATACGAGTAATGCGATGAAACTGCGGATAATGCATATCTTAATATAATGCAACGCCGCAAAATTAAATTAAGACACTACTTTAAACTTTCTAAATGCCTGTAAAAGCCTTTTCTATTCAGATAAAACGAAGACTGATTTCCGTCAATTTCCACGTCTTAATTTAATGCTGAGTTATGGCCGGGACTGTTTTTCTTCGCCTCTCATAGATAGGGTTGGCGAAAAATCCTTGACGTACAAACTTCCACTCCACTTAGGGTTTTTTATCATAGGTACCTGTTCAATGGCAATCAAGGATTTTCATACAACATTACGTCGCACAAATAGCGCGGCCCACCGCGCTGGGATTTCTGTTTTAAAAATGATAAATTTAAGTCATCCCTGGTTTTGAGAAATGATTTATACCATTTTAGAGTAGTTTTGTGAAAATATATTGTATTATTTACTTTTTTTGCCTCACAGGTGTGATGAAAAACATTGTGTGTGCCATGGGCGGTACAAGAATTATGAATTCGTGTGAAGTAAAGCCCGCGCCTTTGGCTTGGGCTTTACTTTCACACTCGTTCACAATTTCTTATTTACCCCTCTTAATACACAATGTACCTTCTTATTTGATCATCATCATTATTTCAGCCGGATAACGTCCGCTGGTGGATAAAGGCTGCAGGTTTCTTGGATCTTAATTCTTAACTAAATAGTTGGAGAATAAGACCAAGATCACCAACGTCCGATGTTGCACAAAAAAAAAATTTTTATGATTAGATACTACTATATTTTTAATTATATAGATAACTATATTTTTATACAGGGTGGATAATGAGTAACCCTACAAACTTGAAGGGTGTATTCTTGACCACATTTTGAGACAATAATGTCCTATGAAATTTTCTGGATTAGGCTTAGTTTCAGAGATAATGACATGTTTTTCAAAAAACTATTTTAATCATAATTCACTGAAAAATGTCTGCACAATTAAAATGCTTTCACTATGAGTTTTTATCTCAACATACTCATTGATTAACGTCAGAGAAAATGGTTTCAGAAGAATGTTTAACAAAAAAATAATAACTGTAAAACAATTAAAAAGAGTCTTTCTCTACAACCTATTACTGCTCATGTCGTATAAACAAATTCAGAATATCACAAAAAAAATGTTTTTTTTGCCCGAAAATGACATAATTATGTCATGTAACTTTTTATACTTATTTCGACATCAAAAATGCATTGGTAAAGTCTGTCGGGTTACTCGTAAGCATCCTGTATAAAAATATTTTTTCAGTGCATCGCGTTGGTAAGGACCACAGAAGGCCATTTTGGGTCATTCAGGGTGCCATTGTGCAATCGCATACGATATAGGGATAAGTAATAAATGTATGAGAATGACAGATTTGTAAGCCACAGAAAGCCAGCTGACCATTTCCGTACATTATTATGGTCACGTGACTTATCGCTTATAGTAGGTATACGATTGCAGAATGCCACGTTTGCTAGGCTGTTTTATTTTTTTTATTCGATATGTTTGCGCCTGTGAAAACCCTTGACTAATTGAGTGAGGATACGAATGAGGTCACAATTAATTTGGCCTGATCGTTAAACTTTTTACGACACAGGGTTGCCACCACAGAATTACGTAAGTACTTGAATAATGAATATTCAGTGCTTTTTGAGGTAGATAAGCACGTAATTCTCAAATAGACCCTATCATGTACATGACGGAAAGGTACCTACTTAAGAGCATATAAATTATTATGTTTTAATATGTAGGTACATACCTACATAAGACTTAACTTAGCTTAAGCTGTAGGGACGGTTATTTATGTTTTGCTCGCAGTTATAATTGGTAACATTTTGTAATTATTGTATTGTAGACGATATATGGACAAAACTTGTTTTAACCTAATACATGTCGTTTCAGATATGGCACAGGAAAAAAAAACATGTATGTCACAATCTACTGATTTATTTTGTTTTATTGTTTTTCCCTGAAAGCAATGTTCAAACCTCTATTTGAAAGTCATATTCTTTTTTCACGCGAAAAAAGTCATGTACCTACAGTAAGGTTAATTTTATTATTTGACGGCACAAAAAATGGGGCTTTTACGGCAATGGCGCGTATATTTCACTTACAATGTTGAAACTCATTATTCTCGGTAAACACATCTTAAAATATTACTCCGCATTACAACCTCGTCCGTAATTTACCGTACCTACTTAAAGATTCTTTTTTCCTGTGCTCACGCGTTAATATATCACCTGGGAGCCCCCGGAGGCCTATTATCGTTTTTAAATGTCTGTTACATGCTCATCGATTTGATTTACAGCTTGGCAAAAAAGAGTAGAAATTAAAATGTAGCAACATCGTAGTGTCGTCCCTTTCAAATCAATATGTGTGAGAAAATGGGACGACACTACGATGTTGCCACTTTTTAATTTTTACTCTTTTTGCTAGGCTGTAGTATAGAGACAAGTTGTAGGAAGAGATCACACCTTAAATTAATTAATCAAAGTTAAGTTTCTGCACTTGTGACTGGCCTAGCCCTACATGTGGATAATAATTATACCCTTAAATGGTCTGAATTTTATAAGAATGTTCGTATAGTTATTAATTTGATGTTTCACTCTTCGCGATTTACCCAAAAGTTATCAGCAATAGGTAAATTACCATTTAAAAAAAGAAGAGGTTCTCAATTTGAAAGGTTTTTTATTCTCATTTTTCATATGTTTTTTACTCGATAATCTTGATATATCTCCGAGAATCGTGAAGCGATTGTTTTTTATCCAATAGGTATAACCCTATAACCCCGAGATGGTCCTGTTCAGTTCAGTTCAGTTCATTTATTGGTAAAAATACATTTACAAGTCATATACAACTGTCAACATAATAATTATATCCTAATCTAATTAACATTCTTAACATTCATTATTTAATAATTATTTAACACAAAGCATCAAGTTGGAGCTTGATTATGGAACATTGAGTAAATCGGTTGATTTCGCTTTTAAATTTTTAATTTGGTGATTATATATGGTCGATGGTGAAAAACATTACAAAATATCAATTTCTTTATTTATTGGGATATACAGTAGGTATGTAAGCTTACTAAAACCATTCCTTCAAACCACTTGATCCCCAAATTATGTTAGGTGGTTTCTCACAATGTGAGAAAAGTTGTAGGAAGAAATCACACCTGCTTCAATTAATTAATCGATTAGGTGGAGTGGAGCCACTTTGTTGTGCCAACGTTATTTTTATTGGGTCGGCAACGCGCATGTGTCACCCTGAGGTTGCAGGCGCCCATAGGCTACGGTGACTGCTTTCCATCAGGCGGGCCGTATGCTTGTTTGCCACCGACGTATTAAAAAAAAAAAAATTAATCAAAGTTAAGTTTCTGCACTTATGACTGGCCTAGCCCTACATGTAGATAATAATTATACTCTTAAATGGTCTGAATTATTATAATAATGTTCGCATAGTTATTTATATTATTCGCAGTATTCGCTTGTATGTGTTAGATATTTTTAATTTTATTATTGTGTTAAGATTATAAAATCTCTCTTTTTTTTTAAGTTGGTTAATGCTAAGAATATCATCCTGTGACGTAGTGTTTACATTACTTTTGACAGATTAGAGAAAGCCCATTAATTAACAATTGTTACGTTCTATCATTAATCATAATAAGTTACTATTTCGTACCTACCGATAAATTCTAAAAAAGCGTTAGTATTTCAAAAATTTATATACCACAACATAACTTATCGCCTAGATATACCCTGGGTTGAATAAATGGTTTTAGTGAGTTTACATACTGTATATTTTTTTATATATTTAAAAAGTACTACACAGAATTGTTTACCTTGTGGGTACTTGATGTATAATGAAAATAGTCATATCAATAATATCGATAAAAGACAAAGCTTTCTTTCAACTTGCCAATATAAACTATGTGCCTATCCGACGTTGATCTCACCTCAAATATTGAATCGATTGCAGTAAATCGATATTGTGTTGTTCGAATAGCCTCCCGGAAGTTCCTTGCCGGCGTTTATTGCGAGAGAAATTTATTGCGCGACATAGACGCGCGTTGTTCTATGCGCAATGGCTGTTAATTCTGTGACGCGAAAGTTCGTTTAATCGTCGGCTCAGGCGTGCTACCGCGAACACCGAAATAAATTTCGGGTATTATATATATACCTCGGGCCTCACTGAAAATCAGCGTTGCGTAGTGTGCCCTGCGGTGCACTACGTGACAACAAGCTGAGTGAGAACCCTTTGGCACAACTTCAATATCTCTGTTTTTAATGTAATATAATTTTAAGTTATGTTTTGTGCTAATAAATTCATTTCATTTCATTTATTTGTCTCTGTCACTCTAGCAAAAGCGTCATAAGAGTAACAGAGAAAAATGCCGAAATTTGCGAACTTCGGAGTTCGCGGTAGACCAACTGTAATACACATGGTAATAGCGGACGGAAAATAATCAATGCTTAAAGAAATTATTGGCGATATAAAATTTTGTTTTTGTATGAAACTGGTCACCCAAATAGTTCATCAACATCATGAGTCCATCTATCCACTGCTCTACAAAGGCCTCTGCTACTTGTATTACCTAGCGGTTATCATTACGATGTAAAAATCCATAATCGCCACGTTATGCTAGCGGGTTGGCGATTGCAGTTGTGTATCCACTCCACTATGATGACACTGCTGCCCATCATCAATCTTTTGTCAACGAATAGTCAGTAACACTTAAATTCCCTTAGTCGACTCTTAGGGCCCGCGGGAAGAGTTGGAATCACGGAATATTTAAAACAGCTGGTAAAACGTAACTGTTTTTTCGGTTCTGTGTTTGGGATGGTGACAAAATGTATTCTTACTGCCGTCACCACACTACACGGCTAACTATCGACAGCTATGAATGAATAAAAAATCTGCTGTTGATCTTTGTAACTGTAAGCTGTTTATTACTTCATAATTATAGTTCCTATGTTATACGAAGGGAAATTGATGTTTCATTATATTTTTTGCTACTTCCTACGTTCGGGGTGGCTGTGTGTAACCACGCGTTAATTAATAGAATTAGAAGAGTCCTCTGAATTTATCACGGCAGTTATAATTTCTTCAGCCCCACGTGTAGAGTATGTACGTAAAGTGATGGCACGTGGAAAGTGTGGTCTTGCATTGATGCCAGATGCCTCCAGTTTTGGAAAAACTCAGATGTGAACCTTTTAGCGTACCACTTTGTCACTTGCATAGGGGCGAAATTTGCTTGTATCTTTATACGAATTATCTGTTCGCCTTTATGGTTAAGGACAAAGATGGGACTTTTTAGTAAAAAGGCTTTCAAATTCTTTCACGGATGACACTGTAAGTTACGTTAGGCCGGAATTACATTTTGAAACTCCTTAAAGGTGCGACCACACCAATGACGATACGGAATCGCAGTGACGCATCGTATTCGTAACGTTTTTGCCGCATGTCCCTCAGACCGCTGCTCAACAAACTCGTCTCGCTCGTCCCAGATCAAAGCCTAGTAAGTGTATTTAGCGAAATTTTACAGGAGAAGCAAACAAACATTTTGTTAAAAAAAAATAGTAGCAGAGACCTTTATCTCACAAGACTTGGTTTTATATAAAGAAGTATAACTTGCTTTATAAGATAAACTATTGAAAATTAATATATATATCTTTTTGGAACTTTTATGTGCCTTACTAACAACTGATTACAAAAAATAAAAGAAATGTTATGTCAATTACAAAACTGAAACCTAGCAAGTGGTATAAAAATGGTACATTTTACGGCTTGTAAGCAGTAAACTCTTACATTTCAAATATAAAATCAAGCAAATGTCCACTTTGAAATCCGGATTAGGATTACCATTTTAATAGTACCTAAGGTAATTATGCAGTATAGTGCATTGGGGTAATTTCAAACTACAGAAATGCTCGGGTAATTTCGGAATAAATCTTGATAATGATAAAAATAATGGTACGTTTTATGGTAAATCGAAATAAGACGATTTTTGAAATTACCCCAAAGCAATTAATGACTACCTTAGTCAATAATTTCAAATTAATAGTTCTTTCCCACAGAGGTTTGCTGCAAAGTACTAATAAATGACTCCTCATTGAAACTTCCCAAAAACATCATTCTAAGCCGATAAATGTCCACTACTGGACATAAGCTTCCCCTAGTAGGTTCATTGCCATAATGACCTATTTTTTTTAAGTTGTCTTGCAATTGTTTTTTGTTTTTGTAACTTCTCGAGCTCTTTCGATCCTGTTAGGAGAAAATTTGGGTATCATCTTCTGCTACGAGTGTGTGCATGTGCATACCATTCGAATATCACGTGTACCTATAAACATTACTACACACGTGACTTTTGGCTTACCAGCGAAAATAATAAAACGGCAATAAACATTCAAATCCGCAATGTGTTTTTCAAAAAACTTTTGTACGAAATATCATTTGATATTCATATTCATATATTCATATTCATATCATTTATTCATTAACAATACATAAGATTGTGTTTGAACATTTAAAATAAATTAATATTACAAGAATTTCCATTTTAGCAAAAAATTATACACAGCAAGTCAAACAAAATTTTTATCGAATAATATAATAATATTTCATATTAGGTACTTGCACACAAAATCCTTAATACTAATGATTAAAGTCAAAACAAAAACTTACATACCAGAATTCCAATGTCAAAAATAACAAAATTACACAAATTTACATGCTAAAAAATAAATAAATAAATAAGTCATTCTGTTTTACCAAAATCATCAACCGAATATAAACATTGTACAAGCAGTATACTTTTGAGTTTTCTACAGAAAGTATTAATGTTTGTGAGTGATTTTAACTCAACAGGCAGTTTATTAAAAATACGAATTCTTTGAAAACTCTCAGTATGCTTTACTACTCTCAGCCTGGTAACTATGTTTTGAGACAAGTCCTTTCGCCTAGTCGCAAGACGCTTTTCTCTTTCCTCTACTGACTCGGTACTAAGAATATGCTTTAACAAATCCTTAAGTATTAGAAGTACGTACAGACTAGGGACAGTAAGGATTTCAAATTTAATAAAATATTCCCGGCAGGAAGTCTCCTGTGGTATTTTTGCCATTAGCCTAATAGCTCTTTTTTGAGCAACGAAAGCGCATTGAACATTGTATTTGTAGCTGTTTCCCCACAATTTAATACTGTAACGTAATTTCGACTCTATCAAAGCGTAGTAGACCATTTTTAGTTGTTTTAGTGTCAAAACATCCCTCAGACTCCTGAGTGCATAGCATGAGGAGCTGATTGATTTTGTCAACGTCTCAAGCTCTTTCTTCCAGTTCAACATAGAATCAATCTGAACACCAAGAAATCTAGCTGATTCTACTTGTTCTATACTAACGCCTTCCAAATTGATATGTATTACGTCTTTGTTTCGGGCTGTCGTTCTAAAAAGTAGGGCGTTTGTCTTGGTTGTATTTAATTGCAGATTATTAATCTTCAGCCAGGTACTTAACGATACCAAGACGTTATTCAACTTATCATTTAAGTTATTAATACTATCGGCCGAGACAATTGCGTTAGTATCATCAGCGAAAACAGTTAACTGTGTATCAGGGTGAATGTCTTGCATATATTTAATCATATCATTAGTAAATATAATGAATAAAATGGGGCCTAATATGGATCCCTGAGGTACTCCTCTGTGTACCCCAGTGGTTTTTGATTTAAACACCTTTTCTACCGAATTATCTGTACACTTCAATTGTACAAACTGCTTTCTGTTTGTGAGGTACGACTGAAGAAGAGACAACAGTTTTCCCCTGACGCCATAGTGTTGTAATTTAGCTAAAAGAATGCGATGGTTAACATTGTCAAACGCCGAACTTAAATCAAGAAAAAGTGCTGCGACTTTCTTCTTCATATTCATTTGTGACGTGGCATCTGTCATTAGCGCACTTATGGCTTCATTTGTACCCCTGCTCTTTTGATACCCGTATTGGCGATTACTTATTATATTATGCAAGAGAAAGTGCTTTATTAGACGGTCTTTTACTAGTCTTTCAAGTAATTTGGAGAGAGTTGGCAAAAGAGATATCGGTCTATAGTTCTTAGCATTTGTCTTTGAACCCTTTTTATGTACCGGTAAAATCTTTGCAATTTTTAGTTGGTCTGGGAAGCAGCCGCTTTCAAAACAATTGTTAAAGAAACATGCTAGTGGAACCTCAAGTAAGTCAATGTTATCTTTGATAACGGTGATGGGGATCTCATCATATCCACACGACAATTTAGTTTTCAAATTATTTACCAAAAACCTTATTTCTGTGGGTGTAACTTGCTCACACACAATGTCGCATTGAACTTTAGCTACATGTGACTGAAATAATATCAATGCTTGTTCGATTCTGTCAAAAGCATCATTCCCTGGGTTAAACTGAGCTAAAAAAGCATCACAGACTTTGACAGGATCGCTTATTATTTCCATACTACCATTTTCTTTCGGTACCTCCAACGTTAAGTTATCACTTAGCTTGCTAATAATTTTATTTCTGTATTTGGTGACAACATTCCAGATTTCTTTAGCTGAATCTTTTGCTTTTGTAATTTGGGCTTGAATGGCTAATTTTTTTGCGTTTCTAATAACTCGTCTAAGAATGCTGACGTATTTGTTTCTATATCTATCCACTGACTCCGAGGCGTGTGTTTTATTTGTCACAAGAAAGCGTTTCATGGTACACGAGACTTTCAACCCTCTTGTAATCCAGTTGATTCTCGGACGACCACTAGTTGGAACTTTTTTACGTCGCTTTGTAAAGCTTTCCTCAAATATTCTATTAAATAAAGTGATAAAGGAATTTATACCAATGTCACCTATTCTAAAGCCTAACAACTTACTATTTGACCCTCGCCATGTTGCGGATTTTCAGTGACACTAATTTATTTTACTGGCAATGATTACTGTTTGACATCAGCGGCCCTACCGCAAAAATCGAAATTCGTAAATTTCGAGGATTTGTCTCTCTCACTCTAATGACGCCTTCGTTTGAGTGACAGAGAAACATCCTCGAAATTTACGAATTTCGATTTTCTCGGTAGTAGGCCAGGCGTTGAATGTCATCGAATGTCACCGATGTAAACAAAAATAAAATATATCGCGACTTAAACGATTTCATCATAAAAATGCCGAAAAAGATACCAATAGAAGCAAGAAAAATCGTCTTAAATACAATAAAATCTTTAAACCAAAGAAAGGACGAAGGATTGAATAGTATTCCATTGGAAAATGTTTTGCAATTGGTTACTGACATGACATCACATTATTGCCATAGGTAAACTGTTTGTAGCGACACTGTGTCAGGGTCAAATAGAAAGTTGTTAGGCTTTACTTTCTAGCAGTTTATGCCTAAAAAGCATGTTAGTAGTGGGATTAAACATCCTGACCTTTTTCCACATGTGTCTGTTTGATTTTATTTTGTTTACTTCCGGGACAGGAAAAGAGCTTATTAAGCCCGCATGGCCATCACCCATACCATTGTAATCAATTCGAGAAAAGGGAGCAGGATCCTCGGATAGATTGCTCAAAATATTATCTAAACAAGATTCTGTTTCATTACGTTTGAAAGTAGCGGATGAAATGAGACATCGAAAGTTGTAGCATGAGAGTAAAGACAAAAAGTCTGTAGCGTTTTTATCGTTCTTGAGTAAGTTTATATTAAAATCACCACAAACAATACATCTCTTGTCAAAAAAGTGTTCCAAGAGCCTTTCGAGAGCCATGAAGAATTGATTCAAGTTAGAATCATTGGGACTACGGTAACAGCATATTAAATTTACATTAGTGTTACTGTCTCTAACACCACAAATCTCGAAAAATTCATCATTATATAACTTTTTACAAATAGCAATCTCCTCATATTTTCTATCAACATGACACAGAATGAGAGTACCACCTCTTTTTTTTGTTGTCCTAACATTTAAAGCTGCAAGTTGATAATCCGGTAGGCTAAAAAGTGGCCCCGATAAAGCATTTAAAAAATGTTCGCTGATACATATGTAATGTTGCAAG
>JALPQI010019846.1:0-19536 GCA_025490895.1 Thaumatotibia leucotreta | reverse complement strand
CTTTGAAAATGATATGAAGGTTTATACATCACATTTTTATTTAAGCAAATCGTTTTCGAGATATCAGCTCTCAAAGTCTGAAAAATGTGTCCCCCCCCCCCCCTCTATTTTTTAAACTACGCGATATAAAATTCTGAAAAAAAATATATGTTATGCACATTAATAAACTCCTATCAACGATTTTTGGTTTGATTAAATTATCTCCTATAGTTTTTGAGGTAGGGTTGATTTAACTGTATTTTTTTAATAATAAATTGATAATGGTACGGAACCCTTTGCGCGCGAGTCCGACTCGCACTTGGCCGTTTTTTTTTAAATGATAAATTGATAATGGTACGGAACCCTTCGCGCGCGAGTCCGACTCGCACTTGGCCGGTTTTTTTTCTGATCATGTAGATTGCGTGTGTCAACTATCAACATTGAGGAAACATGGCTATTGTTATCGTTACCTAAAAATGTATCCACGTCTACTAAGGAATTTCTATCCGCAAACTACGTTCTATGTACATACAAATACAAGGTGAAATTTTATTGCGAGTTCTCCGTTTAAGGGCTTGTTCAGTATCGTTATCAAATTAGGTAATAGAGAGGATTTTTTTTCACGTGAAACGTCCAAATAAGCCGACGCTCCATAGATAATCAATACTTTTTCTGGGAGAAAAAAATTTCTTCCGCCTGTTTTCTAATCGGAACACGATACTAAACATGCCCTTAAACGGAGAACAACCATCAAATTTCACTATGTATATGGAAAGTCTTTTTGAAAGAGTGGGCTGAGGGAGGTCGACATAGGTCAGATTGGAGAAAATGGGGGAGGCCTTTGCCCAGGAGTGGGACACTACAGGCTCACAATAAAAAAATATGGAAAATGGATTTGGCACTTCGAGTTGAGAGTATGTATGGCACTTCGTTTACCCTGTGGCGCGGCGTGGACATGGGGCTGCAAGGTCGCCAGTGCTCATTGGCCGGGTTGTACACGTCCACCCAGTCGCTGTCGTACGACGAACCCGGCGACGTGTTGCGGCCGCCCACTGCGTAGAACAAACCCTGGAACAAAGATATATTTGATCGATACCATTTCGATTAAAATTAAAAAAAATCTGAGGACTACTGTCAAAGTGTAGAGTCGTCAATCACTAGTGCCACTTTAATGGAACTAACTCTTGAACCAGCAAAACGGCGTGCCCATAGTTTCAATTTATATATAAAATTGTATTATTATTGTACAACTTCATAGATTTAAATCTGAATAAAAGTATTTAGACTAAATATTATGGCCGGTCACAGATAATATACGGCGAAGACCAGAGCAATATTGTCAAGTATGGAACGTATTGATCGCAGTTTATTTAGGATATGTTGCCTATGTAGCTACTGACGAAAGAGAGATTATGGCTTAATCTTTCAGTGAAAATATGTAACACATACCGTTTAGGTAATAACTCTTTGAAATGCTTATAATTCTGAAAAAAAAATTAAACAGTAGGTACAGGTAAATTCACCAAAGCTGGCACGAATGGATTGATTAAGTGACAGAAAGTGAAATGTCAAAACGACAGTAAATACATGTTGGTATAGCAGAGCCGCATGCACACAATGATAGATGTTATTCATTCCATTCGTGCCAGCTTTAGTAAATTTACCTGTAATATGGGCCATATCGTCCCCGCCGACCCTTAAATAAATAATTACTAGTATAAATACACTGGTATTTTATTTATATCTGGGTGAACAAGTATGTTTCTCACTGACATTGAAGAATGTTTTAAATTCATTATAGATACATAGGAAAGTTTGTGAGGTTGAAGGTTACATTAGATCTACTTAATAATGAGTCATCCTATCCCATGGCAGACTTTGGACTTTCCTTGAATGACGAATCACATTTTACTTTAGTCCAGTTTGAGTGTTTTGACCTCATCATTTGCAAAACGTCCCTCTAAGATGACATTTCAAATTTTAAGTTTATGAGTCATGTTTTGCCAATCTATGAATTACAAATACATTACTCAACTTACATCAAGATTATATAGAATCATGATAGCATCAAAATCCGCAATACTACCCTTACCTAGAGTAAACTACAAACCGCTAATAGTGTTTTCACTAAGATCGTACCTACTGCGGTGAGTCTGAGAAACGTTTGAGATGCTGCTATACCACAGTGTGGCTAAAAAAATAACTGCATTCCCGTTGACATTGAGGTTTTAGGACTTAGAATAGGGGGTTTCATCGGAAATTAGTTCATATTTCAGAAGGGTCTACATATATCACTCTGAAATTACGTATAATATAAAATATAAATAATTACTTTTGCTTCTGAAAGCTCCTTGATGAGTCCCAAAATTTCACTGGGATTGCAGTTATTTGCTCACTGTATTCGTCTTGCACGGGAAATGCTGCATGGAGCATTGGTTCTGTAGTCCTGAGGCGCAGCAACCATCGCTCGGATTATTTTGAGCACATCGTAGTGTCAATATCAGACCTATAGCTACCTTGAGGACTGCATCAAGCCTCGAGCTCGGCGCAGTCTGTACAGATATGTCCACTAGACGTTTACTTTAAAAGGCATTTTTTTAAAACGTGGCAGTCTGATGTATTAGTAAGTTTGAGGAACGATGTTCCAAACCTAACGCTGTTCTAATCTTAAAAAGACCTAAGTAGCCATTTCCTCGTATCTTGAGGAGGTTGGCACAGTGAACCTCGGCAGAATCGTCGAACAAGCAACGTCTTGATTATTCCAACACGGGACTGAGAGTCATCTTCTTTAGTCGGTCCGTTCCTACGGATCGTGATCATTTTGTTTTGCATCTCTGGTTACTGTTACAAACGCCATCTTTACGAACACGGAGTTGCTTCGTTTATTTCTAACTGTGCCGAAAAATCGGGTACTCCATAATTCAAATTTACACGGCAAACGGCAAATTTACATTAAAACGGCGGCCCGTTTTAAATCATGTTATGTTTTGGAGGGACGCTCGGTGGTAATCGAGCGGGCTGTCGAGCATTTAATGTGCTCATTCACCCCATCTCCCGTTGCTGAAGCTGCAGGTTAATGTCTCGGCTGCCTTCCCTTATAACTTCCTTCTAGCCTCCTTGTTTTATTGCAGAATCGTTTTAAATCATACTAAATACTTGGGTCAATCACTGTTGTTATTCTGTCACATCACCCAGGGGACAACAGTGGGATAGTTTGTTAGAAGAAAGTATCATGCACACTCTACTATCATGATGAGTGGATGACCCACCTTGGAAAGGCCACATAACTGTCAAAAAATTCAAACTTTTGTCAATATGAATGCTGCTAAACTGTGATTTTAAGGGTGACCCAGGAGAACGTAACCATGGCAACGAGTGACATAAAAAAGTGATTGACCCAGTTATACTGTTCTATAGTTACCTTGAGGAAAGCCGCCCCAAGCCCAGATCTTGGTACAGTGAGCCTCGGCAGCGTGGTCCAACAGCCATCGTCCAGGTTGAAAGCCTCGAAGACATCGATGGAGTGCCGGTAGTAGCCGCCCGCGACGTAGATGATGCGCGGCGTATTCGGCCGCCGCTCCTTCACCACGGGCTTCTTGTGTAACGTTAGATCCTGGAGACGGAGTTTAAGAGTTAAAATCATGAACGAATCATTTAAATGCTTCTTAAAATTTCAGTCAGATACTACGTACATTCTAAGGTATATACGCTACGGTCTCTAATACAGACGAACTTAACTTCTCTTCCTGCATCAGGGGGGCTACCTTCCTTCCTTTTACCTAGCGTTATCCCGGCCTTTCCCAGGGTACGCTTTCCTGCTACATTTCCTCCACTTTGCGCGATCCTGGGCATCTTCTACTGAAAGCCCATTCGACGTCGTAAATGCGATTCTGCGGCCCTACCGCGAAAAACGAAATTCGTAAATTTCGAGGATTTGTCTCTCTCACGACGCCTTCGTTTGAGTGACAGAGAAAAAATCTCGAAATATACGATTTCGATTCAGCCAGTTTAGATTCGGCCTGTCCGTTTTTGACAGTTATTCAATGGAACTGACTTATGGCGATTCAGATTAGTACCTAAACTGAATCGCAATAATAGACCGTGGTAGCCCCCCAGGCCTTTATTACAAACTTATAAGAACAGATGTATGTGGATATTGTAGATCTTTACAAGGGTAAAAAAACGTATTTAATTACATTCATATAAAGACGAACTGTCAGTGTCGTCAAGCTGTGTAGAAAATCGAATAAGCGGTACTGATGACAACATGTGTAAGGATGTCTTTTTAGGAGGTTCTTAAATCGTAAAATATACAGAATATAAATTCACTCTCATTTGTCCTCGTTCAGTTGAGATGGAATACAGTGATCCCATTATGCTAAAATCATGTTATAAATGAAATATTAACTTAGATTTCTTAATTCCAACAAACCTAGCGTTTTAAGAGAAAATAAAATTATTTGGAGGTTAGAAAGTTGTTTACTATATCGGATAATTAAGGATATACATATATTGAACAAGCTTTCGCAGTAAGGCACTTTAACGAATAGCGAACGTTGAGTTTCTACGTAACTGTATAATGCAAATCGGGTAAGGTTACTATAGCAACGACAAGCAAGTCTTACAGTTCCGGTATCTCGAAAGTATGTGACAAATTTCCAGGTTTAAAGGACTTTTGACCCGCAGTTATGCTTTCCAACTCGTATGGGATAATCAAACGGGCGAGAGAGGTCGTTGCACTACGAAACCTGTCTTTACCGTGGGTTATAGTTATCATAGATAGCTATTATTAGCGGCACATACTAACAAAAGCAATAGTGAATCCTTAAATATACAAGTGTCAATTTAATTAAATCTATTACCTTTAATTCTTCTAAAATGTTATCACTAACTTCACTGGCCGCCATAACTCTCGATTTAATACTTACTGATAGCTTATTATCGAGCTGAAGGTTCAATATAAACTTTAATCTTATCTAACCTTTTCATTAAAAATGCTTAGCTACCACTATTAGACTAAAATTATTCTAAAACTACACAATATTCAAAATCAGTTACAACTTCTGAATCAAAATAAACAACAAAGTTTGAAGTTTATTATTATGATGGCTTTAAATCATTAAATTATGCTATTGTTTATCGATAAAATACGGAAATAAATATATGCACTGTCCACTGTTCACCGCTTGTTATCAATCAAACAAAATGTTTATCTAAATACAAACAACACTGATGATAACTTGTTCGTCACTGGGTACCTTCACGGCGGCCCAATACTATCTGCCGACTGGCAACCGCCATTAAATATCTGAGTTGGAAAAAGTGCAAAATCATCTTCACTGATGTCAAAGCCCTGAACATTGCAACACATTTTCATCAACTTAGCACCTTATCCTTAATTTTTAGAATCATCGTGGTGTGCAAAGTAAATATGAGTAAGATAAGTGGCCATGGCGCCACCCTGGATAACCTATCATTTTCACGTGTTCCCGGAATTGCCTGTCTATTTACTTTAGGTGATATTATACACAAATGAACGATGATAGTACTGCCAATCAAATTACATGATATGCATTATTTATTTTTGTTTATTAAGAATATAGCACATGATATTGTAAATACATACAGATTGGAAAAAAAATCTTATTAGGGAATTTTCTAGAAAGGAAATTAAACTACATGTATTTAATCCGAAATTGTGATGAATAAATTTACATTGTTTTATAACACTGCCTCGAAAACCCAACAGACTTTAAAATTATAATGGATATGGCAGCATTTTTTATTCGATTGTTAACATTTTTCCTTTCAGAACTTCATAAAAATTACCACCCTAAAATCGTGTAGCACAATATTACTGCATGAAAATATTGTTATTTATCTACGCCAGGCGTTAAATACATCGCAGAAAAAGAAAGTGTACCTACATACTATTGGCGAGTTTCCGAACTTCGTGCCTAATGTAAAAAGTGCGAAATACTAGAATTCTTATTTAATTATAACATATGTGCCCTGCAAAGCGATCTAGACTAGGTTTTCCCACGCGTAATTTTCGTATGATACGCAAACGGTCGCACAGATATTTTTGTAATAAAACTATAGTAAGTAGAGAGTGTTTTTTTTGATACCCATATATTTGCAAGAGTGTTTTACTAATTCACCATACTTATTTGTATTCTTACCAGGGTGCGTAGCCAACATACCAACCGCTAACGCAAAGTTGCGAACGAAACACAACTGTCTTTGTCGCACTAATAAAAAAGAATAACAGCGAGAGGGAAAATTACGCTACACTACTAACGAATGGTACCTTGGTTAAGCACTCTGGAATTTATTTATTCCTTATACCATAGCAAGGTAAGGATGTGTAGATGTGTTCCACAGCTGTGTCAATACATCACTATAACGCTGTAACTAGCGCCGCGCGTTCTTTTGATTAATCCTAGTTAAGGTACGTCCAGACCAAACGAGCATTCGCTATTCTATCCCCCACTCTACGAAATCAAGGAATCACATTTTTTGTAACGATCGAATTTCGTAGAGTAGGGGGTTAGAATAGCGAATGCTCGATTGGTCTGAATGCACCTTAACATTAATCTTTTTTTTTTGTTAATTTAATTTTAATCCGTTATGAAACCACCCGGTGGACGAACCAACCTGGTGGTTATGTCCAACTAGCAAGGACTAAGCCCCTGGAGTTTTCCATCGCTTGCTCTATGAGCGGGATTTCGAGAACGCCGCAGCATACCTCCGAAAAGGCCACTTTTCGACGAATAAACAAACAGAATGCTCGTCTAGCTAGTTGCGTTGCTTACCTGGAATATCCTTGCAAGGTACTCCCTACAAGCGGGCACTTTCTGCAGTACGGAGCACGAGCTCATCTGTTCCTTGAGGAAGCTAGGCGTGAGGTACTGACAACGGACGGCCTGTAGTATGTGTTCCATGCGCGGATGCCGGCGGTCTTCGTCGTATTTCACCTGCAATGCGAACAGATGGCGTTACGAGTTAGGCTTTTGTCTATGAACAAATAAAACATGGAAGCCGCACGCCATACTAAATTGCCTTTCAAAAACGGTCCTGAATTTTAGTTGACAAATGTCACCCCCTCTTCAATGCATCACGGCAACGAATTTCATTGTTTTTATTGGTTGACATTGGTCAACTTAAACCGCCATTTAAAAATAGTTGTGATTGATCCATCAAAGTTTTGATTGGCTTTATTCTATAAACATTTGTCAAAGATGTTGCGCTGAAATATGCGCGGTGTTAAGAAAAACGCTACGTCCTGCCCTTTTTGACACAATTGAACAATTGTTTGTGGGGGCATTTTCGATCTGGCGTTAGACGTCCATGTTATAATATATGGTCGCAGGCTTTTGTAGAATCATATCAGCAGGATGCTTAGCCAAGTTGCCAATCGCTTGCGCTTAGTAGCGTATCGTAGTTTTCCCTCTCTGTCACTCTTTCATATTAGTGCGACAAAGACAATTAGCTGCCTTTCGTTTACGATTGACGATTAAGCGTTAGCGATTGGCAACTTGTCTAAGCACCCAGGCCTGGCCAAGATGGCGTTCTGCAATCGTATACGCCATAAGTCACGTGACCACAGGAATGTATGGAAATGGTCACGTGACTTTTTCGTTCGAATTTGTCATTCTCATATATTTATTACTTATCGCTTATCGTATACGATTGCAGAATGGCAACTTGGCTAGACCTGCAGTTTATGCAACTGGTACATAATGAGCAGACCAGGGATGGGATACCGGTTTTTTCTCCGTACAAAAGAACGGTTCGAATTTCATTCTTTTTCGTTCTTCGGTATATTTTTTTTTGTTAATGGAGTAATTCAAAAATACGATGTTAATAGTTACATAAAATATTGAGTACCACCATAAAGAGCGTAAAACATTTCTAAATATTGAGCTATTTCGAGGTTTTTCTCAAAAACCGGTTCCGATCCCTGAAGCAGACATCGGAATTCGGGTAGCATTTTTGAGCTGTCATAGGAAGTTTTCGTTTATCGACTACCGATTATACATAGGTATGTATATCGATAAATACAGAATACAATGTAAAATAATTATGATTACAAGTAAAACAATGGGCGGTCTTATCGCTCATGAGCGATCTCGTTTAGATAACTTTTGATTGGAATTGCAAAAAAAATTTAGTGGGAACGTAAATCACGATCGTTTCGATTGTATCAGGAAAGTTAGTCATACCAACTGTGTGGGTAACTTCCTAACACAAAAATGTGACGTTAAACTTTGTTTTCGTTGATAATGTACTATCCCCCTTATTCATAAACGTCTTACTTACTCAGCAAGCCGCTAAGTATTGTATGTCCCTTTCAGTCTTATCACTGTATCTTTGAGCGAAAGGCGCAAACCATACTTAGCGGCTTATTAAGTTACGAGACGTTTATGAATAAGGGGGTATTTCTTTGCAAACGACCCTTATTATAACGAAGTACCGAACCGACGGTGTAACGAAGAAGTAAAGATTACGCTTTTTAAGGCGTATTGCCAGTCATTTTACACGTGCAGCCTGTGGGTGAGGTTTACACAGAAGGCCTATAACACATTGCGGGTACAATATAACAACGTTCTTAGAATGCTGCTGAGGCGACCGAAGCACTGCAGTGCGTCGGCAATGTTTGCCGAGGTACATGCAGATGACTTTATTGCTGTCAGGCGCAAAAGAATTGCCTCACTGCTGGTTCGAGTGCGCGGAAGCAGCAACAGCATGCTAAGAACGTTGGCAGAGCGCCTTGACTGGCCGTTTACAAAATACTGGGTCGATGTAATGTAGTTTTTAGAGTTGTTGTTGTTGTTGTGATTTGTCTTAGCATTAAGTACATATGTATTGTACTAACATAGTTTATAATGTATTAATTTTAAGTCTACTAACAAAATATGGATTTATAATGGTCCGAATTAAACAGTTTTTTATTTTATTTTATAGTCTCCATAAATTCGAATGTCCATTGCGTTGCAGTAGCCTGCGGTCTCAGCTCACCCAACTTAGCACGGCGTTGTACACCTCACACTCTTCCCGCACGTTGAGTTCGTCCTTCCGCACCAGCGATATCAGCTCCGACGGCGTCAGTTGTAGGAATTCCTCCTCTTGACACACCTGCGATATAAGCACAATTACATAATATACTAACGTCTCATATAGTTAATATGCTGATCAAATTATTTTGTCCTTCTTTATTTGATACACCTTGGCACTTTGACAATTTTATAGAAAGTATAAAATTTCACAAATATGTTCCTGAGAGCCAAGTCCACAAAAAGTTCACGCCGTTATGTGCCGGCCCAAATATACAAGAGAAACATCCAAAATTTTGTCTTTGAAATGTTTGGGCATTTTCGCGAGAAGAGATCCAAAAAAATTTTTTTTAAGGTAGGTAAATTTAATTTTTTTCCTACTCAGAATAACGAGTTCTTTCAATCTAGGAGAAAAAAAGTACAAGAAAAAAACGGTCCCACATTTTTCATACATTTTACATGCTCTCCACTTTGTAACCGCTGTACAAAGTGTTTGAAAAACGGTTACGTAATAGAAACAAAAAGTTGGTACACTTTTTTCTTCTAGTAGGATCGAAAGAGCTCGTGATTCTGAGCAGGAAAAACATAAAATTTACCTGTTTCAGAAAAGTAAGTTTTTGGATCTCTTCTCGCGAAAATGCCCGTTTACCAGCGGCAGGTACGATTTCAATTTCACCCGAAATTTTAAGAGTTAAACAAATGCAACTCTGTCTGCACTCTCTTATTAATTGAATAGATTTTTATTTCGATGATAATAAGCACTAAAGGGCTATTACTAAATTAGCGGTGACTTTTTTGTGGACTTGGGTGGGTTTGGCTCTGAGGTATAGCAATATTTTTTAAGTATTATAAGGCGATTGTCAGTGTGAGTTGGTGGCGATTTGTCAAAATAAGCTTTACTGTCAAGACGAGACGAGACGAACTACGAATGCCTCTTCGTTAGTGGTACTATCTGACGATTGGTGACCCTTATTCCAAGCGCATAAAACGTAGGAATAATCAGTTAACTGTCTATGTTATCTCAGTGAAACGCCTCCAATGTGACCCTTATTATAATGCACTTAAAGCGCATGGATTGGCATTTAGAGGAGGAAGATTTGCATAGAGCTAAGGCACTGGTCTCATCACGAGCGACTAAGCTACGAACTATTGGCTATAATAAACACGAACAAAAGATACGCACTCCAATGTAAATAAAAGAGACTCGACTATACTCGATCGGCGGCGATAGCTGATAGCTGGGTGAGTATCATCGTGTCTCTTTTATGTACACGGGAGCGCGTATCTTTTGTTCGTGTTTATAGCCGATCGTTCATAGCTCAGTAGCTCGCGGTGAGACCAATGCATTACTAGACAAATTTTAATTGATTTAAACTTTCACGATTATCACTCATATTTTAAAGACAAACGGGTCTTAATCGCGTAAACTTACGTTTACATGCCCGAAACGTCAGGATATAATTAAACGTAAGTTTACGCGATTAAGACCCGTTTGTCTTTAAAATATGAAATTTTAATTGATATGATAAATTCGTCCGTGATACTCTATTCATCCATATAGGGTGTTTGACCAGACACTGGAAACTTCTGGCGCTTCATAGGTATAAGTCATACTGAGATTAATCAGCATGTTTTACTATGGTTATTTTCAGTGGGTGGTGAATACCGTGAGAGTCCCACGAACGAACTTGTCAAGCTATACTAAAATCACATCATCATCACATCAGCAGCCTATGTTAGTCCACTGCTGGATGTAGGCCTCTCCTATTAACTATGCGTATAGACGCATTAGGAGGTAAATGCCCATAATCGCCACGCTGGGCAAGCGGATTGGCGATCGCAGTAATGTGTCCACTATGATGACGCTGCTGCCCATCATCAATCTTGTAGAATGGTCAGTGACACTTTAATCCCTTAGTCGACTCTTACGACACCCGCAGGAGGAGTTGGGGTGGTGACAAATGTATTCTTACTGCCGTCACCACACGGCTTCTATACTATAAACTATTCTATACTACACTAAAATAAGTGCACGAATATCAGTTTTCGATGTTACCTCAGTGAAATGCCTCTCAATGAACTGATTGGCCTTCTGCTTGAGCTCGACGCAGCCGTGCTGCTCCGCGAAGTTGGCGATGCCGATGGCGTTGGATGGCCCGAGTTGCCGCTCCAGGAACGCGCAGCACGCCTCGATCACGTTCGATATCTGCCGAGCGCTGATCTCATGTTCATAACCAATCATATGTATAGATACAAAAATTACAAGTAATGTTTACAATAAAATAATTGAACGGTTCAGCTAGGGCTGCCAACCATAGTTCACAAATATGCGGTACATTCGCGAATGAATTGCGGGAAATGGCTATAAAATGCGGGACGCATGCATGCGATTGCAAGAAAAAGTGTATCAAGTGATAAAAACCCACCAAGCGCGAGTCGGACTCGCGTACAGTCGCCATCAGATATATGGTAGCGGTCAAGGTCCCCAAATAAATCGGAGCAACGTAAAATTTCAATAAATTCGTTACGTGAGAAAAGGGCAATAAATTAGAGGCATGTAATTCGTCACAAATTTAGGAGCAACCACTTTTCAATTTTTTTTTTTTTTTTTTTTATGCTATAGGTGGCAAACGAACAGACGAATCGCCTGATGGAAAGCGTTTGAAATGAATTCGTTACGTATAATTAGGCAAAAATATCGGAACACAGAGATAATCAGAAATATCTGAGCAGTCAGGGTGGTCGTAAATATCTCAACATTTATGGAAAATATACCTTAGTGTCATATACACATCGCTTTAAATTCTTTATGGTCAGCCACAAGTCTTGACTAGGTTGTCAATAATTTGAATTTAGAACAGAGTGGTTTGTTGTGACGTTCTTCGAAAAGAGTAGACATTTGTCATCGTGACAAATATATTTCTGTCTCTTTCGCAAATTGGACAGATATTATGCCTAAATCATTAAAATGAGTTATCTAGTTAACCGCTGTTTTGACGTATTGCCAAAATTGGCAAAGGTAGCCAAGAGCAAAGCTAAATTTCGTGAGAAGATGTCGGGTACTCGGGGGTGGCGCAATAAATTTCGAGTAATAATTATATTGAAGTAGGTATTATTAAACAGCGATTACAATGGGATTTGAAAGTACTGTTGACACACCAGTGTATAAGTCAATCTAGAATATATTTATAATCATACAGGGTGGCCAAATAAGATACATACACTTTATTTTTGAAATTGTATTCTATACATAACACAAAAAATATAAAGTATCACTGGTTAAATAAAATTATTTTAGATCGGCAATTACACATGGAAAATAATCAGACAAATATCCACCTCTAGTAGCATCGCAGATGCCAACCCTTTTCATCGCATTTTCATCACTTTTTTACATATTTCCGACGTTATTTCAGTGATCGTGGTTCGAGTATTTTGTTTTAAATTGCTAAAGGTTAATTGGCCAATTAGAAAAGACAAATCCCTTTAAATAACCCCACAGAAAAAAAGTCAGGAGCTGTCAAATCAGGCGATCTTGGGGGGCAGCTAATGTCACCTTTTTATCACACTTGCTGTCTAAGCGCGCCATTGCTTGCATGCATAGCGGGAGTAATAGAAAAGTGAAATTCCCTAGGGAGTAATAGAAATATCAGTACGTCATTTAATAATATTTTGTCTTAAAACTTATTTTTTAGGGTTCCGTAGCCAAAATGGCAAAAACGGAACCCTTATAGATTCGTCATGTCCGTCTGTCCGTCTGTCCGTCTGTCCGTCTGTCACAGCCAATTTACTCGGAAACTATAAATGCTACAGTAACGAAATTTGGTAAGGATATGTGTTGTATGAACCGCTACAGGAATGTGATACTAAATTGTAAAAAAACCATTGGGGTGGGGGCCCTCCATACATGTAACTGAGGGATAGAATTTTTTTTTTTAGTTGTACATAAGCGTGTGGGGTATTAATAGAAAGGTCTTTGAAAATGATATGAAGGTTTATTCATCACATTTTTATTTAAGCAAATCGTTTTCGAGATATCAGGTCTCAAAGTCTGAAAAATGTGTCCCCCCCCCTCTATTTTTTAAACTACGCGATATAAAATTCTGAAAAAAATATATGTTATGCACATTAATAAACTCTATCAACGATTTTTAGTTTGATAAAATTACCTCCTATAGTTTTTGAGGTGGGTTGATTTAACTGTATTTTTAATAATAAATTGATAATGGTACGGAACCCTTTGCGCGCGAGTCCGACTCGCACTTGGCCGGTTTTTTTTTTTGAAAGAGAAATTCTGAAACTATAAGACATATTAAGTAGTATTTGTTTTTAGGGACCATAATTATCTATCATCGATTTTGATAAAAAAAACTGCATTTATACATTAGAAAAAAAAATGTGTTGAATATGTGAAAACAATAAATAAATATCTTGGGACATCTTACACAAATCAACCTAGTCCCACGGTAAGCTCAATTAAGGCTTGTGTTGTGGGAACCAGGCGACGATATATATAATAGATAGATACGTATAGATACTTAGATACATACACAGCCATGACCAAGGAACAAACTTTGTGATAAATAAATACACAAAGAATGCCCTCGCCGGGATTCGAACCCGGAACCTCCAGCTTCGTAGGCAGGGTCACTACCAACTAGGCTACAGAGGCTGTCAAAGTATTTTACACAATGTATTTTATATTCATTTTAGACATCATGCTTCTTAGGGGATATGGTTCCTAAAAACAAATACTACTATTTACTACTGCTTAAGACCTACACAATGGATATCCGAATATAAATAGTGCAGATAAGTTTATTTTTTCAAAACAACCGGATTCGATTCTCCTGATGGGTAGTTTTTTTTTCAAATATATTAATGCAGTTTTTCTGTTTATTAAAATCGATGACATGGTTCCTAAGAACATATTTTCGTATATCCGATAGTTTCAGACATTCCCATACTGACTGATTTTAGTGAGCCACCCTATATTTTACTAAAGCAACAATAGCATAAACATATTATATATATAATATCATATATGTATAATATCACTGTTACTGATGTCAAGCCTCCACAGGCTACGTCTACCGCTTACTATCAGACGGTCCGTGTGCTTGTTTGCCACCATCATACAAATTTTCACTAATAATACACGTGCGAAACTCGTGTAGATTTAAAGCACTCCCTTCGGTCGTGCTTTAATTTATCTCCACGCGTTCCACTCAACTTAATTTTTTTCGCACTTGTATCGTAATTTACTATTTTACTTTCGGAAAGTCGTTACAATTGTCACAAGGTTTAGAACGATTTTCGTAAATTCTTGATATGAGGTTATATATTTATTGTTGATTGCTAAAAGTTCTTGCAATATACTTGAAACGCAAACAACCACACGGCCCGTCTGATGATAAGTGGTAACCGTAGCCCATGGACGCCTGCAATGGGAGAAACAGTCAATTTACAATTCTCGGAGTTGTCACCGTGGTGAAATAGGATCCGCAAATTAGGTATTCTGTTCACCCTTTATACTTTTTTAGTTCCGTTCAAATAAATCATTTGCTAGCTTTACGATTTTATTTACTTATCCCATATTAATATGATTACATCAATAAAAAATCAAAATTGTTTTTATTCAATTTTCGATAATGATGCTTGAAAACTTCTCTTTTATCTAGGAAACTCATTTACTCACCCACAACAGTGCCGTCAAAATCATCTTTGACATTGACAACTTAAAGTAGTAGTAGTGACAACATAGTAACAAATTAAAATAAACTATGTAACGCAGACTTAAGGTGTATTTCCTATAAATGTTCCGATCTTTATGATCATCCTGGCTGCTTCGATATCTTTGAGTCATGTTCGTTCCGATATCTTTACCTACTTGTACGTTACGAATTTATTGAAAAGTGACTGCCCCTAAATTTAAGACGAATTACACGCTCAATCATTGCCATTTTCTCACGTAACGAATTTATTGAAATTTTATGTTGCTCCGATTTATTTGGGGACCTCGACCGCTACCATATATCTGATGGCGACTGTACAAAAGGTTCCGTAGCAGTAAATGTAAAAAATACTATAGGTATACTTTTTCAGATTTCCCTGTAAACTATATACATAAGGAACTATTTTCTGTAATTATTGCCAAATATTAAGCTCAGTACTTTCGATATTATTATTGTTTAGTGTTCCCTGAGAAACGGGACAATCGGCGTCCCGCGCGAACCCTTTGCGGGACCCATACTTTGAGGCCCAAGAAACGGGACGTCCCGCAAATAGCGGGACGGTTGGCAGCCCTAGGTTCAACTTACGTGTCACTACGTATTGCGTACGTGTATGTGCCACGCAAGCGTCGCGATAGCACGGGCTCACTGATTGATAATGGAGCCCTAGGCTCTCCGAAACATGTCGCACGCAGTGACTAAATACACGTGACTTTAACCGTTTAATTGCATTTATAGGTATAATTCTCATAATACTTTAAGTGGGTATTTAGGACAAATAATATAGGTAGCCGCGCCTAACTAAAACAACATCAGTATTCTTACCATGGCAGTATACGTAAGTTACTTTTAAAGCATCTCGTGAGTAGGTGTAGGTATTGGCATATCGGCAACGAGATGTATCGGTAAGTTACACTAAACACTGCGGTGTAATAGCGGGAAAACGGAAATCACATAAATGCTAAACATAGATAAGAACCGTCACGATAAATAAGAATTCGATCCAAAACACACTATTCGATTTGTAGGGGATTTATAATAACAATGTTGTTATGTAGGTACTGATTCGTTTTCGATATAGTTTATCCTCCAGTTTTCATAAAATGTTATTTAAATATGAAGAGTTCACGGAAATAATATGTCTAGTCAAATTACACAGGGGAAAAACCACCTTACTTTTAACAGAATAAGGTGTGAATTTGCCCTGAATTTTTTAGGCACTGGACATGTTTTTTCCGTGGACCCTTCACATGTAAGCAGATTTATACAGACAAGCTCTAAAATACTCATATATGTTAATGTTGAGACAATACATGTATTGGGCGTAAATATTTAGTGATAAGGCAAAATATGATGTTATTCGAAAGAGGGAACGCACAGGCGTATAGTGCTAACGTCATACCTACTCTTAATCAGTATCTACGCGCTTATCATAAATTTTAGGTCTATGTACATTTTAAGCCAACGACAAGTGTGATAGCCAATAGGTACCTATCGTTTCGCCTTGTTAAATTTTTTTAACCATTTCAAAAAATAGGTATTAACTTACAATTTGATCTGTGACAGTTTGTACATTGTCACGGTTACAATCGTCACTGGATTTCGTCTTTTTGTCATCGTGACAGTGCACATTGATGCCCATGAAATTTTCCTTCATCGTATACGTAGTAACTACCTACACCACACCTTGTTTTCAACTTGCCAATGAGCAAAAGGTACACTAGCTCTATTTTACTAATACGCAATATTTTTCTAAAAATAATAGCGATTATACTAGTGTACGAGAAGTTGGGTCGATCAACTGTTTCGTCGCTGATATTCTGTTTTATGCACGGATGATGTTGAGATGTTAGTGATGTACAGTCGACGTCACAAATATCATTACGGTTTGGGTGCAGTAAATATATAGACACGACCTTAATATCTAGGCAATAAAGTCCTGTAAATATATTTTCACCACACTGCTCGTAAACACGCTGTTTGTCCTTCAATTTCAGAGCGCAAAACTGTGTTGGAATCTCTAGAGGTTAAAGTATTTTTTTTTAATCTTCTGGATAGACTAAAGCTGATTTGTTTATTTTTTGGAAGTTGAGGACTTGCAAATAAATACCTTCTAATTTGTTATGTTTGAGTTTTATTTCACATGTTTCCTCGCTTTAGTGTGGTGAAAAATGTTGTGTTTCACTCGGCAGCAAAGCTTGTTCAACTCTCGTGCCTTAAAACCCTCGCATCGCTCATTTTGGAATCTTTCGCTTGCTCGGGTTTCAATATTTGCACCAGAGTTAAACAATCACTTTGCTCCCTAGTAAAACAAATAACTATTATGCCGCCTAAACCGTAATAATATCTTTGACGTCGACTGATACACGTTAGTGACACGGTCCGTAGATGGGAAATATGCTCCCTCTGCCCTCAGTACATACCTGGAACATGGTCGCGGCGGGCAACAGCTGGCACACGGTCACCTCCGTGATGCGCACTTTGTCCGTTAGTGACACGGTCCGTAGATGGGATATGCTCCCTCTGCCCTCAGTACATACCTGGAACATGGTCGCGGCGGGCAACAGCTGGCACACGGTCACCTCCGTGATGCGCACTTTGCCCGTGTACATGAAGTATACGAGCCACGCCATGGCTGATGGACACACTCCTTGCCGTCTAAACCGTAATTATATCTTTGACGTCGACTGATACACGTTAGTGACACGGTCCGTAGATGGGAAATATGCTCCTTCTGCCCTCAGTACATACTTGGAACATGGTCGCGGCGGGCAACAGCTGGCACACGGTCACCTCCGTGATGCGCACTTTGTCCGTTAGTGACACGGTCCGTAGATGGGAAATATGCTCCCTCTGCCCTCAGTACATACCTGGAACATGGTCGCGGCGGGCAACAGCTGGCACACGGTCACCTCCGTGATGCGCACTTTGCCCGTTAGTGACATGGTTCGTAGATGGGAAATATGCTCCTCTGCCCTCAGTACATACCTGGAACATGGTCGCGGCGGGACACAGCTGGCACACGGTCACCTCCGTGATGCGCACTTTGCCCGTTAGTGACATGGTTCGTAGATGGGAAATATGCTCCCTCTGCCCTCAGTACATACCTGGAACATGGTCGCGGCGGGACACAGCTGGCACACGGTCACCTCCGTGATGCGCACTTTGCCCGTTAGTGACATGGTTCGTAGATGGGAAATATGCTCCCTCTGCCCTCAGTACATACCTGGAACATGGTCGCGGCGGGACACAGCTGGCACACGGTCACCTCCGTGATGCGCACTTTGCCCGTTAGTGACATGGTTCGTAGATGGGAAATATGCTCCCTCTGCCCTCAGTACATACCTGGAACATGGTCGCGGCGGGACACAGCTGGCACACGGTCACCTCCGTGATGCGCACTTTGCCCGTTAGTGACATGGTTCGTAGATGGGAAATATGCTCCCTCTGCCCTCAGTACATACCTGGAACATGGTCGCGGCGGGCAACAGCTGGCACACGGTCACCTCCGTGATGCGCACTTTGCCCGTGTACATAAAGTATACGAGCCACGCCATGGCTGATGGACACACTCCTTGTAACCGCACGCGCGACATCTCGCACTCTTTCAATCCGCTTGTGAACATCGCCTGTCAATAAAGAAAAAATAAGTTATGTAGGGATATCAAGGTTAGTGCTAAATCTACGAGGCCTTAATAGTACATTACATCAGAGGCCGGGAAAATGAGGATTTCCGGCCAAGTTGGTATATACGGCCGAGCGAGCGTGCGAGCGAGCCAGATAGGTAACGAGGCCGGGAATCCGTTTTCACGCCGAGGCATGTATAGTATAGTGCTTTTCTCAAACATACAAATAAATACAAAAAAAAATAATGACAATGTTGTCGAAATTGAAAAAAAAGTTACTTTGCAGGCCTAGGCCTGAAAAGTGTTATGAAATTCCAGTTCCATCCAAATGAGTTACTGCGCCCAAAAAGCTATACTTCCGAGTCTATTTTAAAGAACGTAAAGACAATATTTCATTGCATGTTTGAGAAAACGTATTTTTTGTAATGAAATTCGAATTTATGAAATTAACGACAAATTGCACTAAGTACCTACTATAATTATAAACAAGCCTAAGTCATGGAGATCTGGACAGGTTGTTTTGGCACTTTACAGTCTTTAGATGAAAATGGTAGGGATTGCTTTAGCAACGTAAGGCTTAAGGCATCTTTAGACGTTGAAGCATTTGGGAAGCAGGATATCTTTCTTACGGAGGCGTGGGGCGTATATTAAAACGTCGAAGCAGTTTTCATAAAGGTTCGATAGTTGTTGGTTCCTGTGCTGGCGTGAGATGTAAAGGCTAGTTTACATTCATATGCTAGTTGAGATAAGTGATACTGGATCAAGCCACTAGATACAAGCAGATTTATGTAAATTGGCCTTAAGGCTAACCTAACCAAATGTGCCAGGACTATTGTCGGGAAGTTTCAGCAGATTTTTTGGGAAGCGGGAATAAAACAGTAAGCCGTCCGCTACCCAGCCGGGATTTTATCGTGCCACACCTTCTTTATATTTAAATACCAAATGGTGAGTGTAGTGAAAATAAGACAACATAAATAAATATGCATATATGTATGTATCGCATGAATAATGGTAATATATTACACTGGCCTACAAAAAAACTTTTTGTGTTTGGTGCCGATCTGTTTGTGGCTTTGCCCGAAAAGTAGGTATTATGAACTATATTTCTGCTAAAGGATGTCATCTGACAGCTCTGGTTTTACC
>JALPQI010019845.1:0-22674 GCA_025490895.1 Thaumatotibia leucotreta | reverse complement strand
GTTCCCAATTTCCTGTGGCCTTTTGACTTCAACGTTAGACCGGCTCATGATGACACTATATTTCTTTGTCATCTAATTGACATACGTATACAAAATTTCAGCTCAATCGGTTGCGGACATCTACGACCCTACCGCGAACTTATAAAACCGAAAATTACTAGGATTTTTCTGTCACTCTTATGGAGACTTCGTTGGAGGGAGAGAGACAAATTCTCATAAGTAATTCCTATCAGTATAGATGACAACCCTAGCATGGCCTCCTTTGTCCACTTGCTAACTCTCTACCTCTGGAAATATTGGAATCATACTTGGTTTCAAGTTTAGTTTTTGTCAGAGGTTCCAGTGCGGTTCGAACCGTTCGAACTACTTAGTTGGATTCGAAGTCGGATATTTGCTGACTAGGTACTAGGTAGGTATTTCTCATTTAGATTTGGAGGTTGTCACAGCCATGTCCAGAAAGTTAACGTTACCTAAACTTAATTTTCTATATTTTTATATATGAACAGAAAGCTCGACGCAGGGGCTACTTCACAAATAAGTATAAAAATGTTGGACTTCCTGGAAACCTTTCACTTTTGAACATGGTCGTGGCATACCTGTTAAATGAAATCAGAAATACTCAGGTGACTAGAAGTGAATAATATTGCCGGGTTATAGGCAGAACCAACTATTTCCTTGAAGTTTTCCTGAAATTTTCCTGGGACATTTTGGGAAATGTGCTGGGTTTTGATCATTGACTCTATTATATGTATAAGTTTTTATAGATGAAAATATTTATTCATCAAAACAATTATCTAAATCACAATCAACATCCGCAACACAGGCTTCGTCAGGAATGGCTACAACAGAATATCAACAATCTACACCAGAATATCAACAATACATGTAAATTAAAATGATTGAGCACCCGATATATTTTGTGGGTAGACCACCACAAGTAAAACTCGCAGTTTGGCGCATTTGCAACAATTGCAACAGTGCCGAAATATCTGATGCTCAATAATTTCAATTTACATGGTAAATAACCCGTTTTAAGTCGTACTACTAATTGACTCTACTAGTCTATCTATCTATCAATTTTTATCACGAAGGATCGAAATGAAGAAACTTTTGTGAAATTCTGATCAGTGTTTCTACTTGAGACTAGTAGTGTTACCATAATTAGTGTCATAAAAGTCACGTCGCAGTAGTAGTCCGCTCCAAGTGTAATTAAGAATTAAGAATAATCCATCTCCGCTGCAGGCCTCGGGCCAAGTGAAATGCACAAAATCCATTCCGTTAACGTTCCTCTCTTACAAAAAAACAACCTTAGCGTTAGAGTTTAGAGTTGGATTCAGTTAGTTGTGATGGAATCTCGTCTGGAGGTGACGTCTACGTTAGGTTGTTGAGGCGAAATATTTTTGAGTTTATGCTTTAGCTTTATAGCTTAAAATCGCTTGGACACGTTTTAAGTGATGAGGGTTGTGTACAGAGATTTTCCAATGTAACGCTTGCAGGCTAAAATGTATGGTTGTTTTTCGGTTGGGCCCCGTTTTATACCAGTTTTTACGACGGTCGGGCAATCAGCTGGTAGGCACGCGCACCCGGGTCCCGTTTTATAAAACGTCATGCGAACGCTAGAAATTTCTATTTCATTTCGAAATTGGAATTGGATATCGCCCGTTTACGGCTACTTAGCTGTTTTAACGGCGCAAAAAGTAATCGACTCGTTTTGCTTCATTTGTTCTGGTATTCGATTTCGTTTTTCAAAGTTTGACATTGTAGTGAAGGATTTGAAGTAGAGGGAAGTGTAGTTTACGAAGAAAATTAAAGAAGTGTGAATACGTAGTAAAACTTTAATAATTCATGCTTTTATGACCAAGATCATTGTCATCAACTCATCAAGTACTGAGTACTCGGTTTAACCCTTTGCCCATTTAACAATTCTGTTAAAGCATTCAATTTCGAACCTTCATCATCGGCCTATGATAGTCCAGTGCTGGACGTAGGCCTCTCCTATTAACTATGCGTATAGACGCATTAGGAGGTAAATGCCCGTAATCGCCACGCTGGGCAAGCGGATTTTCGATCGTAGTAATGTATCCACTATGATGACGCTGCTGCCCATCATCAATCTTTTATCTTATCACATAATGGTCAATGACACTTCGATCCCTTAGTCGACTGTTACGACCCCCGCAGGAGGAGTTGGGGTGGTGACAAATGTATTCATACTGCCGTCACCACACGGTCTTACGTACCTTACGTATTTGTAAATTAATTTGGTTTTGTTTCTTATATGACAACAAATATGTTGCCTATACCCATTAAAGGGTTAATCCTTGGCCTTCATAGATATTTTGATGGTAATTTTAAAACAATATTGCTTCAATATTTACAAGATGATTTTTTATTCACCGGCGAAACTTTAGGGGGTTAATTCTAAGGTCATACTGATGAACTTTTAATATGGGGCCGACATCCGATTCGAAAAAAAAAAAATCCTGTGCATGCACTGAATTGAATAAAACAGGAAAATTTATTTACAACATATAATTGAATGTTCGTTACCTATATCCATAAAACGAAAGAGGAACTGAGGAAATCTTGACCTTTGACGTTTATGACGTCACGTCTTGTCAACTTTCAAGGTCATTCCCATTTGACGGTTAGACGATTTTCTGTCTTCGATATCAGTTATTATTAAATGCATGTTTTATACTAACTCCAGCTCCGATCCGTTAAAATTTTCACCTATTACAGATTGACTTAGTAATTGGAGCAACCATAGCCCCAAGTAGGTTTACTATGTAAGTCAACTCAATAGGTAATATATTTTTATCTCAGTTTCTTGGTTGTCTCCACAGTTAAAGTTGCCCTACGTAGCCGACCCTGTTCGCTCCTGCTACACAACTTAAAGGTCACCCTGTATACAATAGTCATTTTTGGGCGTTTTCACAAACCGTTGTTGTAATCACCTTGTTACTTAATTCGGACAGGTTTGGGCTTGTTATAGGTTGGGATTCTAATAGGAGAAAAAAAATGTCCCGAAATTTTTTTTCCATTACGATACCGTTTTTTCATAGATGGTCAAAGGCGGTAATGTAATGGAAGGAATGAAAACTGTATGAAAATTATAGGACATTTTTTCTCCTATTAAGGTGCGTTCAAACCAAAAGAGCATTCGCTGTTCTATCCTCCAAGAAATTCGATCGGTACACAAAACGTGATTGGTTGATTTCGTAGAACGGGCGCCAGAACAGCGAATGCTCTTTTGGTTTAAACGCACCTTTAGAATCGAAAGAGCTCGTGATCCTGAGTAGAACAAGCCCAAACTTTTTCGAATAAAATAACAAGGTGATTTCAACAACGGTTTGTGAAAACGCCCTTTTACGAGAGTTTTACGAAGCTTACTAATATTTGGTTCTATTCTATATCACAAAACCAATACTAAAGCTCATTAAGTACATTCAATATTGATTTTAACGTCTCAAAACGTGTAGCCCGTACCTGGAAGAGTGTCGGTGAAATGCCCTGCTCTTCGTGGAACTTGGAATGAATAGTCGAAGGTTTTATAGAATTTTATGAAAGGTTTCCCGGCCACGTCTGTAGACTGTAGGTACGGTCGGCTCTAATAATATGTATACGACTTTGATCCTTATGCCTTTGACATACGTTCCGAAATGTATACATATTATTAGACGTGACTGTACTATTAATATACAGGATGTAAGTCTTATACGGGCGAAGCTCTTAACGGGTGTTAGTTTACGACATAATAAGTACATTCAAATAATTTTTACTTAAAATTAAAGCAACAAAATTTTCCATACAAAATAATTCGGCGCGCAATGTACAGCAACATACGCGAGTTAAAGACTCGTTGACAGCTAATTTCAAAAGCAGATGACATAACTGCCATATCAACAATAACAAATGTTCGTACCTACATTGCTGCTCCGATAATCTTAAAAAAATTCTGTGGGGTCATAATTGAGAGTAACTTTAAAAAAACCTTGTAATCCATGATTACACTAAGGAATCCCATGCCTGGTTTAATTGATCGCCCGTATTAGACTTACACACTGTACATATTTATTAGAGATGTACCGACACCGACTAGTAGGGAAAGCACTATTCGGCGTCTCTTGTAGTCGCCGATTAGTCGTCAAAAAACGTCGAATAGTCGAAAATTACTTTTTAAAATTAAATGTGACTATCATTATAATATTACAAAATAACGGTCAATCATAAACCTATCTCAGTAGGCGAGTTGAGTACTAGAACTAATTATGAGCATCCAAGTCAAAGTTTTACATTATTGATAATTCAAATCTTTGCTAACAAAATCTAATTAATATAAAATAAAAAATAATATAAATAATAGTAAATGGCACACCGCTCGACAAAGTCACGCGCACGTGCATATCACGCAAGCGGTGTGCTATCTAATATGACAATTACATACGTTACAATTACAACGCGTAGGCCACGCACACGCGCATTTGGTGTGGCTCGGCCTTAACAGTCCAAGCTACTACCAAGAGTGCAAAATCACCCATTGTCTGATGCAAAAACAATGTTATTGTCGAATGAAATGCATCTATTTGTGACCGATTGTGAGAATGCTGAATTTCGTCATATTTTCCTTTCTTCGTTGTAAGTCACAAGCGTTTGACGATTTGAGAATCAAATCAAACCTGACTATTTATATATTTATTTTATTTATTAAGGTTCACCAACAATATATTACACCAATACATATAAGAGATTGTATGCTAGTTAAATTTAGGAGTAGTGTAAATTACTTACAGGTAAACACAGCGTGCACCATTAATGGGAAGATAAAACTAGAGTAACATTATATAAACTTATATTCTTTATACAATATTGTTCGTTAGCGCTCGTATCTATCAGCTTTGATAGCAAGTAATAATTTACGTGGTGGGTCAAAGTGAATGTCCGTGATGTCTCTATAATAATTGGCAACTTGGCATAGTCTGCATATTGGCGAGTTCTGATAAAGGTTGAACACGCCAAAATTGAGGCATGTAAAATCGTTTATATCTATGGGAAAAATGGAGGTATAGAAACTTTTAAAGCACCTTTTTGATCACAAGAACCTGCCCAAAAACATATTAAAAAATTGTTTTCGTATAATTATTCGTTGTCAAAATGTCGAGCAAACAACACAAAAAACGCGAACGTACTTTGCACAAATACGTCAAAAATTCAACACTAAGATATAGAGATATCGCGAAAAGACTAAAATATCCCCAATCTGCGGTTTGTCGCGTATTAAAGAAGTTCCGTGAACACTTGACAATAGATAGAAAGCCAGGAAGTGGTCGAAGTGGAGGGTGCAGAGTCTGAAGAATAAAAAAAAGGAACGAGAGTATTGTTAGGATTTTCGCCTCAAATCCTAAGATGTCTTCTCGTGATGTGGCCAAGAAAGTGAAGATGTCTCAGTCCTATGTTCAAAAAATAAAACGTAGGGCTGGGCTAAGAAGTTTTAAAGCCCAGGCCGCACCAGATCGAAATGCGAAACAGAACTCATCCGCAAGGAAACGGTCACGAAAACTTTATGAGAAATTCATTACGAAATTTACATGCGTTGTCATGGACGACGAAACATGTAAAAGCTGATTTTAAACAAATACCTGGGCAAGAGTTTTATACCAGTCTAAGTCGAACAGATGCTCCTGAAGAATGTAAATTAAAAAAGTTTTCGAAATTCCCAAAAAAATACCTTCTTTGGCAAGCAATATGCAGCTGTGGGAAAAGAAGTCGCTCGTTTATTACCACCGGGTCAATAAACGGCGAAATTTATCAAAAAGAGTGTTTACAGAAACGTTTGCTGCCTCTTATAAGAAAGCACGACTCACCGCCGCTGTTTTGGTCAGATTTGGCCAGTTGTCACTACACAAAACCAGTGATGGAATGGTACAGCACAAGGAGGATTGAGTGGTACCAAAATTATGCAACTCGCCAAATAGTCCAGAACTGCGGCCTGTTGAAGAGTACTGGAGTATAATGAAGGGAATTTTAAAAAAGAAAAGTGGAGAAGTAAAATCAATCCCCGAGCTATAAAAAATATGAAAGTGGGCGTCAAAACGGTGTCCTAACGAGATGGTGCAAAGTCCTATGAGACGTATACGCAAGAAAGTTAGAAGTATGGCTTACGGTGTAGACAATAACTAAAATAGAAAATGTTATTTTAAACTACGTTAAATTTGTCATTGAACATGTGAAACATAATGTAGCCTTTCACTCTCAAATTTATTTTTTATGACTATTTGTGTGCCTCAATTTTGGCGTGTTCAAGCTTTACTGTTCCTCTAACTGGCGGTATCAGCGGTGTGATGGGATTACGAGGAAATCGAGTAGGTGCTCTAAAATATATGCCGGAATTACACCAGTAGCTCTACCATGAGATTCCGCTACGTTATTAACGCGCGTTTACTTTCTATGCATCCCGCTCGCACTCACGTATTGGCGCAAGCGAGCACAATCTCTTGCAAGTATGGGTAACGCTAGATTTTACTCGATACGTTAAGCAGGCCATCGTGCTGGTTTAACACGTCAGTGCGAGCGCGATAGAATGCATTACGTATCGAGTAAAACATAACGTATCCTTTTCTTTCCAACTCATCGTACGGCTACTATGGTAGGAAGGAATGAAATAGTGACATTCACCTCTCATTCCTTAGAATAGCCAAGAGAATTTCAATTACACTCCGCGTTTCCGCTGCACGGCTACAAGTAGAAACCAAGGCTCGGAACCGGTTTAAAAAATACCGGTAAATAGCGGTTTATTTGGGTTTTACTCCGAGCTATAAGGAGAACGCAAACGTTTTAAGAACGTAACTATAAACCTCAATAAACCGGTTTAATCCACGATGACTGGCAGGCGGCGGTAGGTACCTACGCCGCGCCGCTGCGCCGCGTAAATAAAGACATGCAGAGACTTGTTTTCTTAGTAGAGAAAGCGCCCGTGCATTTGTGCGGTCGATATTTGATCTGCGTGCTGAATTTTAATCGCGTTATTCCTTAATAGCTAGTGTCCGACCGAAACATGTTTTTTGCCGAAACAGAAATCGAAACCGAAGGTTCGGTTAATCGGTTCTGATTATAGTTTCGGCCGAGACCGAAACCGAATCTTTTATAAATGTGATTAAAAGGTCGAATATAATGACAACAGATATTTTTTTACATACATGAATAATTTTAGAATTATAACTGACGTGAGACTCAAACATATTAAAATATTATCGAACCGGGTTACTCACGTACTTAAGTCGATGATTGCTCGACATGTTTCGACCCATTAAGAGGGTCCTCGTCCGGAGCACCCTCGGCCAAAGCCCGACGCGTACTGCGGGCCTGCGCCCTGCTAGAATGGGTACTGGCCACGGGCAGTGGTGGCGGGGTCGATGCAAGGAAAGATCTACCCTCAGTGTTACATTTGTCATAAAGGGGGTTGCACACAACATTCACTATATCACTTGCTAATAACGGGGCGTCTACATTGTCCATTGACGTAATACCCAAAACCATTTTCCAACCAAGTGGCACTGACCAACCACCACCACGATTAAAATTGGGATGGCGACATATTTCGATAGCTCCCCGTATTTTACGCGATACTATAAACTTTTCTCTCGCAAGTACGGTTACTTTATCGACGTATTGGATTCGGATTCGTCGCACTAAGATTCGATAGCAGTATGCGTCGGGTTTTGGCCGAGTGTGCTCTGGACGAGGACCCTCTTAATGGGTCGAAACATGTCGAGCAATCATCGACTTAAAATACGTGAGTAACCCGGTTAGATAATATTTTAATACATATGAATAATGCAACATATCGCAGGTCCAATATTACATGGTTCTACGTCTTGACTAACGTAATGCGGAATGAAATCTTGACGAAGTTAAATGTAATATTTAATAAGTAATAACATATCATTATTATTCTCTTAAACATTCACGTCTCTCAATAGCGATTTTAACAAGGATTCATACAAGATAAAAACTCCTTGAAACCATAGTGTAAAACTTCAGTTTTATGGTACTTTATCCTAAAGGTAGGTAGGAAAACTTATTAAACAAACATCCTTTGCTCATTATATTTGATATCTATCCTAGTCCAAGTCCATTCGGATTGGTACTCTGACAAAAATATTTACTAATGCAAAAATGTTTAATTAAAGTTACCTATAAGTAATTCGTTCAATGTGATATCCGCTACAACTGCAAAAGTAGTGTTTTTTACACTTTTTGACCAAATGACGATGTCACATTTTCATAATTATTTATATTTATTTTCGGTGTTGGTAGGCTTGCTCTTTGTTAAAGTTTCGTGATGCCATATGCTTTAAGGATCTTTTTAAAGATTTTGTTGTTGTATTTGGAAGTGTTTGATTCTGTGATTCAGTGTTACGTAATTTCTTTTATTCGAGCTCTCTCAGAAAAGTGGGATAGCCAAAATGCTAGATCACACTAGGGCATTTAATATTATTTATTGAAAAGAAAAAGAATGCGAAATTATTATAAAACAGTGTTTCAAATCTTGCCTACTTCTGGAAATTCTGAATTATTATCGATTTAGGCCATAATATCAAATGTGTCCTATGGAAAATACATGCAGTTTTGCGACATTGCTCGACTTAATTGGCCATAATTTCTAAAGAAAGATGCGAAAATCCCCAAAACTTCCCCAATTAATTATCAAATGTATACGTACTAATTTAGGATTGAGATACAATTTCAATTCAATTTTGTTGTTTTTTTTTTACTTGTTATAAGTCTGACCCAATTTCATTCTGCATGCGTTATATCTTGTGGAAAATGTGCTTATTGTTGTCTACGCTGGATGCAGGTCGAATCTAACCGGTACATGTGGAGGTCCAGAGGGGAGGCCCATGTTCAGCAGTGGACGTCTCTGCCCCCGTAAGCATAAACGCAGTAACTAGTTTTGAGGTGTCAATCAATTGTTTACTTTATTCAACTGAATTATGTTCTGGTATGAATTAACATTTTAAAACTAGTTACTGCGTTTATGCTTACGGGGGCAGGTCTTATGTCTGAGATGATGATGTTGTCTATAGGCATAGACACTTCTACAATTATTTTACAATTCTACAATTAGTAGTTTCATCAACTAATAATTGTAGAACTTTTATCGAAAAAATAAATGAATAATGAAGGTATACGTTTGTATTCATAACAATTGATCGAAACAATATATGTAAAAATCCCTATTCAAATTGACAAACTGCAAAATTTTATCAAAACAACAATTAAAACAAAATTACGTTATACGTCAATACTGAAAAAATGCTTTACTCGTAAATTATTCATTCACCCATCATTTTATTATAATGTCCAATTACTGGAAATATCTGTTGTCAATCATCGCCAACAGAAGAGGGAAGATGGTGGACACCTTAAATATACGACACGACGAATTAATTAAGACCATAATAGAAGGAAAAGTAGAGGGGAAGAGGAAGGCAGAGAAGTAGACGTCGTGTCGTATCAGCGTCTAAAAGAAAAGGCACTGGAAAGGGCCATATGGAAATTGCTTCACAGACAAGAGCCCTGTTCTTAAGTTTATGATCACACATACCAGCTATGTGCTCGTATTTAGTTATTTTATTATTATGGTAATAAAATTGATTCTGCCAAAGCCTAATTTGTACACATAGCTGGTATTTTTTATCATAGATACCAAGGATTATTACTATTCGTTAAAAACTTAAAACATGCACGTAACTAAGACAAATTCTAAAGTCGTTTAATGAAATAAATAACCTTCCGCAGTTACAACCTCAATGTACTTAAATAAAAGAACCAATATATCTGTCAATCTATTTTTTAATTGTGAAAATAAGCGTTAAGAATTACACTATTACGAACGGACCCGACGTAAACCGAACGTGACCCAAAAGTACGATGTTTATAGATTCGGTTCAGCCGAAAGGTTCGGCAGTTTTTTTTCTGAAACCGAACCTTCGCCCAAAACACGATTTTTAAGCCGAAACCGGCCGAAACCGAAACTTCTTCTTCAGTAAAAAATGGTTGACTATGTACGTCTGTAACAAGTATAATTATATGCATTGAACTAAAAGTGGTAGGTACTAATTTAATTAATCCAAAATTTAAATAATTTATTTTTTGTTAGAAATATTAGGCTAACTAGATAGTTAATAAACTACAATTGATAAATAAAATAACTTAACTTTATTAAAAACATAAAAGAGTGATTGTATAATACTTTCTATTGATGTAATAATATAATGTATATAACTTCATATACATACTTTTATGTATTCAATTGCAACAAAATACTTAAACGTAAGTAGATACTTAATTAGTTACCCATTATACTCGTATATTTTTTAACCCTCCAACTTATTGTTGCACTGAACCGAATTAGGTACACGTCCTTTCCGCAGTAGATGTTTCGATACAAATCCAGAACCAAATGAATCAGCGTTTGTTTGTCCTTGAATAAACCGGTTTATAAAGTTCTGAACAGGTTAATAGAACAAGAGATTTGTTAGATGAGTTTCCCAAACGCAGTTTTTCCTAGCAGATAATTTTCTTTTCGCATTTTTTCCCGAAAGCGATTATCCTAGTCACTTTTTTTCTCTATAGCTTATTTTTACGGTCGCTTTATTTCTGTTTCAGATATTTTTCTGTCTGAATTTTAACCTGTAGTAAAATTTTCCTCTGCAGCATATTTTACAGTAGCTTTGTTTCTGTTTCCGATATTTTTCTGTCTGAATTTTAACCTACAGTTCAGTTTTCCTTTGCAGCTTATTTTTACAATCGCTTTGCTTCTGTTTTCGGATATTTTCTGCCGTAATTTTAACCTGCAGTTAATTTATACTTTTTTTTTATCCATAGCTATATTTTCCAATAGTTTTCTTTCGCTGTTCCGTTTATATGATTTTATTAATGTAAGGTACAGTCGGCTAATTTCAAAAATGTCTGATACGAAAATATCTCGGGGTATTCCAGTATAATTTTTTAGGATTCCGTAGTCAACTGGGAACCTTTATAGTTTTGCCGTGTCTGCCCGTCTGTCTGTATGTTGGAGGATAATCTTAGTAAACGGTAGTAATAGAAAGCTGGAATTGCTGACACCAATATGTAAGCCACTGATGCCAACAAGGTGCGCAAATAAAAAAATAGAAAAAAATTGTACAGTAAAGCCTGGCAAGATAGTATTAAACCTTGGCCACCATGCGGATTTTCATTGGTACTAATTAATTTTACTGACAATGTGTACTTTTTATCAGCATACGTCAAAATTCATAATATGTCAGCTTTATAAACAGAATTAAATATTTTAAAAATACTATCTATTTTGCCGAAAAAAATACTAAAAGAAGCTTTAAAAAGAAAACTGAATGCGGTAAATTACTCATAACCAAAAAAGGATGAGGGATTTCACAGCAATCCGGGTAACAATGTTTTCCGAACAGTGTTTGGCAGCCGTGACACTTCAAAGAGGTCTACCATGAACCACGAACGAAGTTTTGCGTCTCTATAGGCTTACGGACGTAATAACCAGTGCGACAGAGAGGTAAAATTTCGTTCGTGGTTCTGAGTAGACCTCATTATTGCCATATGAAAGCGGTATATAGCCACATGAATTCAGGGTTTAATACTAACTTGCTAGGCTTTACCTCCCGAACACCAAAAGTGGGGGATGATTTTTTTTAACCCCATCGTGTGACATATCGTTGGATAGGTATTTGAAAAATTATGGGGGTTTTCTAAATTAATTTTTTGACACAGGGTAAATTTTAGGAAATAATCGCCCCGGAAGTTAAAAAAAATGCGTCCCCCCTACCGTTTTAATATTCGGAGTAAACTTGTTTATTGTTTTTCTTTTGAATCTTAGGTTCATATTGTAGTAATAACAAAATATATTTTAATATTAAAGAGTAAAAAGTTCTGTTATTATTATGTTCTGTATAGTTCCGTAGTGGTAGACCGATCCCTCACTGTCCGAATAACTTTTAAAATGGGTGAATCACTTTTATTTTGTATTTTCGTAAAGAACAAATCAAAATTAAAAAACCGGCCAGGGGCGTGTCGGACCACGCTCAGTGTAGGGTTCCGTAGTTTTTCTACCATAACTCAAAAAGTTCTAAACCGATCAAGATCGAAAATAATTTTCCTTGAAAGTATTTCTAAACCTTTACATTCATGATTTATTTCATAATTTTTGGACTTACGGATCAAAAGTTAGAGGGGGGGGGAACCCATTTTTTTAAACTTCCGGGGCAATTATTTCCGAAAATATTACAATCACCAGTGACTTACATATTCGTGCCAAATTACAGCTTTCTAGTACTAGCGGTTACTGAGATTATCCTATGACAGACAGACAGACAGACAGACAGACATGGCGAAACTATAAGGGTTCCTAGTTGACTACGGAACCCTAACAAAGTGTTTTTAAACAAATTTGAGCATGTAAAAAATTGGTTTAGGGAAATATTGCAAGCAGAAAATATACTACAGGGTAATAAAACGAATCGAAAAAAAACTTTTGTAAACAAATTCGTGCGTGAAAAGAATTAGTGTAGGAAAATATACTACAGAGTAATAAACCGAATGTGAAAAATGCGTTTTTGAATAAATGCGATCATAAAAGTGGCTACCATGAAATAGTAAGACAGGGAAATTAAAAAAGTGGGAAAATTTGCGACTATGAACAACGGCGAAAAGAAAATTATCTGCAAGGAATAACTGCGTTTGGGAAACTCATCTAACAAATCGAACAAGAACATTATGTAACGTTCCCCTACAAACCGGTTAAAATAAACCGGTTTGTCGAACGAAACCGAAATGAAAAGGTTTTTCGCCAAGTACATGATAACGGTTTGAAAATTTAACCGGTATCCGAGCCTTGGTAGAAACTTACATGCCGCACACACTGAAAGCGGTGCTAGTCAGTTTTCACGCGCACGCGTTCACGCCACGCAAGCGGTTTGCTATCTAATATGAAATTTACATATGCTACAACGAGCACGCCATGCACACGTGCACACGCATCCGGTGTAGCATGGGCATGGCCTTAAGGCTTGTGATGTGGGGTACCAGGCGACGATATATATAATAGGTAGATACATATAGATACTTAAATACATAAACAGCCATGACCAAGTAACAGATGTTTGTGATAAATAAATACGCAAATTATGTCCTCGCCGGGATTTGAACCCGGAACATTCTGCTTCGTTCACTATCAACTCTAGGCTACGGAGGCTGTCAATATATAGTAAATATTATGTAGGTTATAAAAAATACCCTGCCACCTATGACTTGGGCCACGGCCACGTAAATAAGTTTAGTGCGGGGCACTAAAAAGCGCGGAGCCATAAAACGCTTATTGGCAGCTGCCGCCATTTCGCGTCGATTCCAATATGGCCGTCCTCGGCTGTCAAACTGTGCTTGCCATGAGCTGGTTCCACGGTATTAACGCGGTCTTACTTTCTATTCATCTCGCTCCTACTCGCATATTGGAACGAGCTAGCCGGACAGGAAGTAAGTCCACGTTAAAAACGCGGCGGCAGCTCATGGTATGGCTATTGTTGCCGTAGGAACGTACTTTGGAACGAACTGTCACAAGCGGTGTTTCCGGACCGATACGACCTTCAAGAAAAGAGCGTACTCCCACTTTAAAGGCCGGCAACGCATTTGCGACGCCTCTGGTGTTGCGGATGTCCATGGGCGACGTTAATCGCTTTCCATCAGGCGATTCGTCTGTTCGTTTGCCGCCTATAGCATAAAAAAAAGTACAGGTTTCTCCAAGATCCCATAATGTGATCTGATCTGATGCAGTCAGTTAAAAAAAAAAATATCGTTCACGATTTTCGGAGATAACATGTAGGTATACTATACATACAACAAAAAAAAACAATCCAATTGAGGACCCTCCATCTTTTTTGGAAGTTGGTGCACTTTACAAGAGTTATGAGTGTGCATTGTGTATAAATGATGTCCCTATTGTCCCTAATAAAAGCCGCGAAATAGTACATTTCCTAACCAGTGCGGGAAAACTTTTTTTCGGCGAGGGTGAAAGTTGAAGCCCGAGTGAAACGAGGACGACAATCACCCGAAGTAAAAAAAAGTTTTTGCACGTGTAAGGGACGATTTTTTTCATAACAAGTGCGTCAAAAAGATAAATTTACGCGCGCGAAGTGTGCGCAAAGTTCGTTTTGGCGCACTAGTTAGGAAAATCATATTTTTATTCACAGACAACGCGGGCGGTCCTGCATAAAATGATTGTTGTTTTACTCATTTCTTTGAGTGCATAGAAATGCTATGTCCTAACAAAGCTTGTCAATTATTTCTGGAACAATATAATTATCATTTTACGAGCAAAGCATATCAATAAAATTCCTCATGCTTCTGACGTTGTAGAAAGTGTATGTTTATCTACAATTCTACATCAATTAAAAATATAAGTAGTAACTTTTAAGATCTATCTGTGTTATTCGCAGATTCCTGCTGCAAATATATTACGTATATGCTAATGTATGTTTGAATAATATGAATATGTAAGTTGTGTTATTTTTAATGACGGCTTATAAGTTCAACGAACTTCGATAAAATCTGAAGATATTAAAATATTATCGAACCGGGTTACTCACGTATTTAAGTCGATGATTGCTCGACATGTTTCGACCCATTAAGGGGGTCCTCGTCTCTGAAATTGGCGTTTAGTATGGAGAAATTTGCGAAAAGTTTATTTTCTATACAATTAATTTTGTGTTCTTATATTTTTTTCTTATCATAATCAAAATAAACCAAATTAGGCAGTAATATTAAGTGTCTACTTCTAAGGCGTATTTTGTATATCTCTATTTTATAAAATAAGATACTACCATAAATTTATACCTATTCCAAACATTTGAGTCATATGACCGCAGCATATATGGCAAGAGTTTCAAAGCTTATTTTTTAATATAACTTGAGGAAAAAATATAATAATTAGTATGAAAAAACCTTTTTTACACAGTGCACTGTTGAAAACAAAACATAAGTTTAAGTTACTCATTAAGGTGCATTCAGACCAAAAGAGCATTCGCTGTTCTATCCCCCGCTCTACGAAATCAACCAATCACGTTTTGTGTAACGATTGCATTTCGTAGAGTTGGATCATGGGATGTTAGAATAGCGAATGTTCGCTTGGTCGGAACGCACCTTTAGATAATAAAATTAGGTGTCAAGTCAACTAAAGTCTATGACCACAAACGACAATTTCATAGGTGATACTGATACCCAATAGATGGCACACTGCTTGCACGTTGAAGAAGAACAATAGTTGTTACGCACGACCATGTCAGCTAATATCGTCGGCTGACAAGCAAAACTCACTATAAAAACTGTCACTACTCTTAGCAACCTCTTATGTCAGTATTAAACCAGAACTGAGATACGAGCTTTATTTCAAGTAGGTATTTGTTACTTAGTGAGTTTTGCTTGTCAACTGACGATATACACAGTGTGACATCAGGCCTGATACCGCGAACATCAGAGTTCGTAAATCGGGAAAAAATCCCGGAAATTTGCGGAGTCCGCTGGGTTGTGGAACTCGTAGAGCAAAGGTTTTCGAAAGCTTGTAATACAAGTGGAAGTCCTTATCTAATTAATAGTGTCAGAAAGAAACTTCCACTTCTATTACAAGTTACAAGCTTTTGAGAAATGGGCCTCAGGAGTGAACAAGATGTTATTCAGGGAATGAGGGAAGGGCACGCTGAGAAACTTTCACTACGGAGATAACCGAGAAATCGCGGCATAATCTCCTAATTACGAGTTAATTGTGCCCTAATTGATTCGTAAGTATCAATTTACTCATAATGTCACCCTAAAATACATGGACCGTAGCAGGATAAGCTAAGGAAAAATGCCCTTTTATGATAATGGGCTGGGTTTTTTTTTATAAAGTTACACAAGTCTAGTATTGTATAGTCCATTTCAAATACGAAGGCCCGATGCCACTCGAAACTTTTGTCATTTAATTGGTCCATTACAAATTGGCACGTGTCGTACACCGATGTATGCATAAAATATCACGCCACAAAAGGGTCTGGCCAGGTATCTTTTGCTATCACTGATCCTATTGTTGACGCCTAATGACTTTATCAATTAGAAGCGGGCCTTTGTATTTGAAATGGACTTTAACTGTGCCAAGTGTTATTGAAAAAAAAACCAAATTCATTAAATATGACTTTTCTCAAAAATATTATTATTGAATTTTGTTACTTGGAACGCTTGTTTACGTTGAAGGCACTGCAGGAACGCAAAACGTTCATATAGGCGTTCAGAAAAAAATGGCAGTAACGCTAAGAAGTTGTATAATAATTTCATATTATTATTTATGTTATATCCTCTACCGTCCCATGTGTCGGCCGCATCTGCGCCACTCGTAAACTGCGTCATATACTTTTATTATGTTTATGAACGTTAGCGCTGAGAGACATAAAAACTCCCAGGAAATCTAATATTCGAGAGACTTTGTAGGTTTGAGGTCGGAACTGTTGGAAGATATCGCTTTTTAACGATAAGCATGTGTTGAGTGATACAACATGGGATTGGAAATTTAAACACTCATATATGCCCAGAAATAAGTTCACGTTGAAAAGGTTGCTTAGGAGGTTTTTGAAAGCTACACAAAGGTAGTTTTTTTTTAACAGTTGGTATTGACTACATACAGGGTGTTCGTTTCGATATGCTATAAATAAGACACGTTACTTGGGACATTAATAGAAGTTGTCTGGTATACAGGCTTTTGGAAAATTCGATAAAATATATATTTTTTTGTTTTCATACAAATGAAATGGTAAGTGTGAGAGAACCTTAAGAATAAAATAAAAGTTAATCTCAGGTAACTGACGGCACATGTCAAAATAAGTAACATTAGAATGTAATAAAGGTTGCAATACACATGTTCAGTGATTAAACTTATTTTTTTAATAACTCAATAACAGTAAGAGTTAAAACACTAGTTTCTTAGAGAAATTAGTTATATTTGACCTAAATAAGCTTCCGTTAAAGTTATAGCATATGAAGAAAAACACGCTGTATATTCATACTAGGATAAACGCAATGCTTTTAGAAAATTGTTTCTACTAATATTTAAACATGAATTTTGACATCGCAAAATATTGTAAATAATAAATATGTTAGACATGGACATATATTATTATTATACAGGGTGGTCGCGAGCATTCCAAAAGATTTTAATGCTGAATTAAGACCATATTTAGATTCTTTAGTGTTATATAAAATTTCCTGATTTCGGTTTGGTTTCAGAGATAATCAACCTTTTTTCGAATTAAGTTTTTCGACGTAACTCGTCATAAAATTTATTTTTGATTACAGCATTGTACCACAATGTGTTTTGATATTACCACACCTTTTGCCTGGCAATCAAAAAATAAAAATAGACTTGACAAAATAACCTGTCCCTAAAAAAAAAATTAAAAAAAAATATTTTTGTATGTATAATTGTATATTAATGTAAGTAGTTGTAGCAGTTGAAGTAAGTAAGGCTTGAATAAAGAATCCTTTGACTTAGACTCAATAACGTGGTAAAAATAATGAAATGTCCCTTACCAACAGTCATTTATCGGTAAGTTAATCCTATCAGGGTCCATGCGCAAAGTGAAGACGTCTCGCAGCTAGGCACTCCTATAAATCTCACGTGTCTTCTCTTTCCGTACCAACTATACGGAGCCGACTAAAAGTAAAAACTCGACTCGCCGACGAAAGCGATGAGTGACATTTCCTGGGGTTTCACTTTGAAGTTCTGACTTGTCTTTGCAACGGGTTTTTTTACCAGTTATCAACTTATCAATAAGCACCAGTTGCAGTAACCACAATTCATAGATTGTTGTTTTAAATCTAAAAAAACATTTTGACGTGGCGGCAAAAAGGTTCAAATCTTATGTTGGCATGGCAACACGTAGGCAATAAAAATCATGATGAATGATTATGCATTGCTTTTTGTTTTTTATTTTGTAAAATATAATATAATTAGAACTTTCGTTTTAAATATTAAAATGTGTCACGTTTATGTCTATCCTACGGCTCTGCCGCGAAATACGAAATCCGCAAATTTTGGGGATTTTTCTCTGTCAGTTTACTCGTCAGCCTCCGTAGCCTAGTTGGTAGTGACCCTGCCTACGAAGCTGGAGGTTCTGGGTTCGAATCCCGGCGAGGGCATTATTTGTGTTTTTATTTATCACAAATATTTGTTCCTTGGTCATGGCTGTCTATGTATTTAAGTATCTATATGTATCTATCTACTATATATATCGTCGCCTGGTACCCACATCACAAGCCTTAATTGAGCCTACCGTGAGACTAGGTGGATTTGTGTAAGATGTCCCAAGATATTTATTATTTACTTTAATTTCTTTCGTTGGGGTGAAGAGACAAATCCCGGAAATTCAGGTATTACGATGTTCGCGGTAGCGCCGCTGTATCCATAATGTTATCCGTCTCGCTTTTACCAATACCCGAGCACGAGAGGGAAGGACAGAAAACAAATTACACAAACATTAACTCTTCACCGTCGATTCTTGGTACGAAACTGCTTTAAAGATTCGAGTTTTATGTGTCATGTCCATCCTAGATCGGGTAACCTCGGTAGCTGCCGTACCGCCGTTAAACACAAGTGCTAAAATGTCGATTATCCGCGCGATAAAACTTGGAAGTACCACCCGCGCTGTTCTTTTATTTTCGCGTGTAGATGGCACTTTTATAGTGTGTTAGTATGTCAGCCATTTTATTGCCGGACTTTAAAAAAGGAGTTCCGTAATTGGACTGTTTTTTTTAATAATAATGTAAATGATCGTAGGTTAGCACATGATTGGTGCAAAAGTGTTGTATGAAACCTATATTCATACTTTTAATTGGCTTTAACACTTAAATTGGCAATGTACATCACAGACAGGGTCTTAGACCCACTTTTTGTATTTTTTTTAAGACAGAATTTTCTGCTCTACACAATGGCGAGGAGGCTAGAACGCACGATTTTTTAAAATTTGCCAATTGAAGGGTAAATAAAATGTCTTTTTTTTTTTCAAAGAAGTATGTCGCCGTGAGATAGACTATCCGTCCCTTTTCTATTATTATAGTTAGTAAAAGACGTCTATCTCGCCGCGACGTACTGTCGCACCAAACATGTGCTAAGCCTACATGTTAGCTACGGATGATACTTACAGAAGTTACAGAGGGACGGATAGTCTATCTCGCAGCGACATAGTTGATACAGTCACGTGTCGCAGTAATCATGTTGTGCTATTTGCTAAGGCTCTGCGCCAGGTCAAAAATATATATATTTTTTATTTAAACTTTCGTGAGACATAATAACTAAAACTATAAGTCGGGTCTCGAGGCATGAACGCGGGCTCAGTGCTTGATAATGGAGTAAATGGCCACATAGGCTCTCTGAAACATGTCTCGCGTAGTGACTATAATACACGTGAGTTTAACCGTTTAAGGTTAAGTTATGTTGTTTTGTTTTTTGCGATTAAAAATGGTGTTTCGTGTGTTTTTTCATAAAATTACTATCTATAGCTGTAACATACAATGGTACTTAATTGAATGAAGTTTGTTTAACAGAGGGAAACATGAAAGCGTGACAGCTTAGTCAGAGACCGGACAACGAAAAGAATGGTGGGTCCACCTACCTAAGGTCGCGATTCCCAAGTCAACGTTACAGCATTAGCAGTGAGTCAGTGACTGTCCTTACCTTTAAGGACAATACATTCCCACGCTCTGCGACCTATTAGATTACAACGGTAAAATAGAAGACAGTTTCGTAAAAACAAGCACTTGAATTGTGTTGCCGTGGTGATTGACACTTTACTTATGATAATGTACACCTTTGTGCACATTATAACCTTCTTCGTGTGTTACACTTATTGTTGTTAAACGCTAGTAAAAAGAGCAATTAAAACTCCATGGGCCTGTTTCTTAAAAGCTTGTAACTTGTAATACAAGCGGAAGTCTCTTTTTAGCACTATAAATTAGATAAGGACTTCCGCTTGTATTACAAGTCATAAGCTTTTGAGAAATAGACCCCATGTCAACGTGCTCTCGCCAAGACCGTCGCTCAACGACTGAGAGAAAAAAAACCTAATGCAAAAAACCGCGCGTGTCAGATTTCCGAATAGGTTTTTTAAATTCTGAAACCGCATTTGGAAAACGTGCGTGTGCGCCCAGGGTTAAACAAATTCAAGCGTAGGAGCCGAGCTGTGGGAGCTCGTCCAATGAGACCGCATCAGTGTTTCGAATTTTGAATTTGAAGAATGTATGGTCAATTTTGCACAGCAGTGTTATTCACTAAGGAAACCGCCTTGCTGTCAGCGCTGTCTCAGCGCTGCGGCAGCGTCGAGCCTAAATTTGGTATTCACTAATTGTTGGAACTAAACGCAGGGCTTCAGCGGGGGCTGCAGAGGAACGGGGGCGACCTGTCTTCGTCACCGGTTAAAAGCTATCGACTATGACACTGCAATTTTGAATCCCTACTAAGCAACTGATATTTTTCTGTATTTCTATAAATGTACTTGTAAAGGCAGATTACAGTACACGCTTATTATTTAAAACATTACCTTTTATTCTGCCTGGTCCTCCTACTATTAAACATGGTCTTCGATGCCGAATAATTATTTGAACCAGCGAAAAGGAAACATTAAGGACCTCCACAACGGCTGAGACAAAGGAGAAACGCATCGTGTGGAATATTTCCTGTGCATCCAACATACCGGTGTTCCAGTGAGGAGTGCAGCTAGAAAACATCCCGAGGCGGCAATATCTTCATCTATTTATTACCAGCTACGAAGTGGTTAATTGTTCTACCATCATACCTACTTGCCGGAATTTACAATCCGATGAAGACATCAAGGCGTGAACAGGTTAAGAGCTAAAAGTGAGTCCGTTCCTTAATACCTATATTTACACCTACTATTTTCTATAACCGAAACGAACACAATATTCAATATTTTTCTATTTGACACAAAATATTCATCTTGTCTGCTTAGAATCAGATACCTAGGTACCTATCTGAAATATAAATTGTTTCATAAGTACGATTATAATATAATAAATCATAGGGTACCTAATAACGCAAACAAAATCTTAATTTTGCATATTTGCATGCAAGTGCATCAGCCGAGCGCAGATAGACGTTTTTTTTTATACCTATCTAACGGGTCGCCCGGCCGCCGTAGGTACCAATCGTCATAACTTAGCCCGTTGCTTAACGTAAACAACATCGTGGATGATTGGTGTTAAATATTCGTAATCCCGATTAAAAGTTTAAGTTTACGTTCTAAGTTAATTGTGCTGGTGTTTGGTGGAACAAAGTGTGGATTAGTGCTAAAAGGTGAATATTTAAGTGCAATTCAACATGAATGAAATACTAATTAAAGAGTTAGTGAAAAAAAGGGGTCATATTAAATCGCGATTGACAAAATTTTCAGGTTATGTACGAGAATTAGCCGATAAATCATTGTGTGCGGCTCAAATAACGGAACTTCAACTCAGGATTGCGAAATTGGAAAGTGTTTATAACACGTACGATGAGTATCAGACCAAGTTGGAGTATATGATGGAGGATGACGGGGCCCAATTGAATGAGAGGTCAGAGTTTGAGGACTTGTACTACTCGTCAGTTGCGGCGGCTACGGAATTGGTAAACATGCATACAAAAGCCGCGACTATTGATGGAGGTTCCGACACCAATTCGCGACATCATCCACGCGTAAAATGTAAGTTACCTACCATTTCTTTACCGAAATTTGCAGGCTCGTACGATACATGGCTTGAGTTTCGCGACACATTTGATAGTTTGATAAATAATGACGACTCCATCGATGATGTAAACAAATTTCATTATTTGAGAGCTTCGTTAGAAGGCAGTGCCGCGTTAATAATAAAATCATTAGCCTTATCTAGCAGCAACTACAAAATTGCTTGGCAGTTATTGTGCGATAGGTACGATAATAAACGTTTATTGGTAAATAATCATATTAAGGCAATATTTAATATAAATCCAATTACTAAGGAGTCGGCGACTGCTATTCGGTACCTAATCGATACGTTATGTAAAAATATACGTGCATTAGCGGCCCTTAACGAACCCACAACAAATTGGGACACATTGTTAGTGTATATAATATGTCAAAAACTTGATAGTGTTACTAGACGAGAGTGGGAGGAGTTTGTGCCTAGTTGCGAAACAATTACTTTCGATTGCATCATAAATTTCCTCAGCGATCGGGCGAATCTATTGGAGACCATGGCGATGGATGGTCCCGCGCGACGCGCGTCCTGGCCCCTCGCGCCCGGCGCCGGCGCTGCCGCCGCGACGCACGCCCGCGACGCTGTGCGGCGGGTAAAGGAGAAATGTTTCGTAGGACTAGATGAACGTGAAAATAAAACTGTGAGTAGCCCTCTTTCCACATATGAATGTCCGTTATGTACGCGTGGTCATTGGTTGTTTGAGTGCCCCGACTTTCTTGCGTTATCTAATAGGGAACGTGCAGATAAGGTTCAAGGGATGAAAGTGTGTTTGAACTGCTTAAAACCAGGTCACATAGCGAAGTACTGCAGGCGTGGTCCATGCAAGTCATGCTCATTACGTCATAACTCGATGTT
>JALPQI010019844.1:0-26446 GCA_025490895.1 Thaumatotibia leucotreta | reverse complement strand
GCCATAGTTTCATATGTCTGGCACAGTAAATGCAAAATTGCAACATAAATCTATCCTCGTCCGATGCTACTAGAAACATAGTCAGTTGTGAATTAAATGTTTGTAGTAGATAGACAAATTTTGTAGACGAAATTACTGTACCTACGAGTATTGTACAATAGTTTCATAGACTTTATTTCGCTATCACCCGATTTGGCCGTGGCAGGATAAGGGAACAGCTTTTGGGGCACATTTATTTCTTATGACAGGTCACGTCATTGGTAGGTATTTATTTATTTTCTTAAAAAATAAAAAGAGGTGGATGCTGATTTTTTGTATAATACTTACTCATGATGTGACTCATCATCAGAAAAAAAGCCCTAAAAGCTCTTAACGCAAAATGTGCACCCTTATCCAGCCACGACACGACCTTCAAGGATTACGAGTTTCATTAAAATGGTGTTTTTAAATTAGATTTAATATGTTCGATTGTACAAATAAAATGTTTTTAAACGATCGTTATAAATTGTCGTTATAGGTACTTTTATAGAATAGTTTGCCGTAGGATTTTTTTTAACCTTAAATTTCCTTTATAATTCTTCCATCCGAAAACGTATTATTGCTATAAGTGCTATTTTTAAGACTTTCGTACTCGTAGTTAATAAACAATGTAGTATACGTCCCCGATAGGAACTTAATAAACAATAATATCTACTTCTTTATGTTAGAATAAATATTCACAAACTATTAAATATATAATTATTGGCATTTCTTGCATATACCGAAGTTAGTGAAATTGAAAATAAACATGAACCACATTAAAATGCGGGCTAGTTAGATATCAATGTTATCTTAGTTTCATAACTGCGGTACTTGACTTGTATGTTGGTAGGAAAAGTATACGGGTGTATTACGAACATTATGTATGTTGTTGAGCTGTTTTTTTTTGTTATGTCTTTTTTTATCTGACGAAGGTAGACAACTGAGCTCACAGCCCACCTGATGGAAAGCAGGAACTGAGGCCCATGGACATAGTGAACGAAAAAAGTTATTATACCGGCTATCTTACCCCCAAACCGAAACACAGCGGTACAAATAATGTTATTTAGCGACAGGATAGCTACCACCGAGCTATCCGGGCGGACCCTGCACGAGATCTTAACACCAGCAAATCGTCGCCAGAAAATGTCGTTAATACTTTGATAAAATATTTTACCTTGTACATGTACAATCGCCAACAAAAGTTGCAAGGTACTTTAAAAATGCAGCCCATATGCTAAAATCAAGTCTGTATTGCAAAGAGATAAGCGCTTTCGATGGAGGTGTCTATTGCGTTTATCATTTTAATGCTCAGTGTACTTGAACCGTGTGAGATGAATGCAAACTTTTGGTTTTAGTATTGTATTGATGTAAATATTTTGTAACGCCCCATGAGATTAAATAAATGTCTATAACCTACCGAACGATTATATCAAAATCCTACTAATTAATTACACACGTTCATGATTTTGATAAGCAGCGGGTTATAATGCTTATTGCAATGTCAAAAAAAAAATACAAAATGGGTAAGTTGGCAAAATCAGATTGTACATCCAGGTATAACCTCTGAGTTTGCCAACTTACCTATTTATTACAATTAGGAACTAAATGAAGAGAACATGAAATGTCGCGTTTCCACTTAGTGTTCTGAGCGATCATTCACTTGTTCGTGGGCTGACGAACGAACATTTTGCTATGTGAAATCCTGTTTTTATCTGCCCAAGAACGAACGAATGCTCGCTCAGGACACGAAGTGTAAACGTGGCTTTAGTTAAATATTTATAACACGGGTTACTCACATAATTTAAGTCGATAATTGCTCGACATGTTTCGATCCATTTAGAGGATCCTCATCATGGAGTATCCGCGACCAAAGCCCGGCGTGTACTGCGGGCTTGCGCTCTGCTAGAGCGGGTGCTGGCCGCGGGCAGCGCTGGCGGGGGCGGCGAAGGAGGAAAACTACCCTCATTGTCACTTTTGTCGAAAAGCGGGTTGCACACAACACTCACTACGTCACTAGGTAATAAGGGCACGTCTACACTGTCTACCGATGCAATACCTAAAACCGTTTTCCAACCAGGTGGCACTGACCAACCACAATCACGATTAAAATTCGGGTGGCGACTTATTTCGATGGCTTCCCGTATTTTCCGTGGCACGATGAACTTTTCTCTTGCAAGTACGGTGGCCTTATCGAACCTAATGTAGTGCGTCGAATCCGAATCCAATACGTGTTCCGTCACCGCAGAGCCCTGGCTGTCACGATTCCTCAGACATCGTATATGCTCAGATAGTCTCGTCGATATGTTCCGGCCGGTTTCCCCAATGTAGTTCATGGATAGTGCAGGAGCAGGGAATCCTGATACACTCCCGGGACGTTTAAAGGCTATATCTTTTGGCGAACGTGTCCACTGTCTTAGTTGCGCATGAGGGCGGAATATCGTCTTGATGCTAATATCTTCGGCGTAACAAGTGTCCGATCTTATCCGTCACCCCTTTACAGTAAGGTAAAAATAAGGGCGCCCTTTCCACTTCGGTCGTCCGGATTCGTGTAGATGCACCCGCAACCCGATTGCTCTGCCTCCAGTTGTAGCCATTATCATGCAGTACATGCCTCATATGGTGCAGCTCTCGGTCTATGTACTGGGGATCACTGGTGGCGACAACAGCCGCCCCTCACCCTAGCCGTATGAATCGGCGATGTTCGGTATTACCGTTAGCCGACTGCGCCGCCACCGAGGATGCCCCCGCGGGCCAATCGACCTCGCGCGCCGCTTTGCGCTCGCACCTATCTTTGTACGCGCCGCGACCCGCGACTAATAATTGTATCGCTTATTTCTAATATACCAGTTTTACAGTCCGCTGATATTTAATTGTAGTCTAGATATCCCTCTAGTACGAATTAGGGCACTAGACGCCAACATATGGTCCTTAACTCGCCGAAAATAAGCGACCAATTTCGACGCGAAATCGCGATATTGAAGATCAGCCGTACTCCATACTCGTCTTAAAGAACTCCGGCATCAAGTGGATTCTACAACGAGGTTCCAGGTGCTGCAGCGCATCCCCCAATAGCCGTCTTGAGTGGACTTCGGGTTGGCCCCTTATGCAAATCTTCGAGTTTTAAACCTCAACCTTCAAGCAACGGTCATCCCACCATACAAAAATAGCGGCATAGCAACGGGCGAACTACGCTACAGCGGGGTCATTGCATAAAATCATCGAAACACCGTCTCAAAATACTCCCAGGAAGAAGAATACCTACTACAAGTTAGCTAATAGATCAACAGCCAAGCGAACAAGACCTGGGATAGCATTAAAGACTGTGAGGCCATTCCAATTATATACCTAATTCTTATTTTTATACTTACATTAAAATATAATCATCAACTTTTATTTAAAATCGTGAACAGAATCAATAATTTAATTTTCGGTTTAAGACCGCTTTAATTGTAAAGAAAACATCAATCAAATCTTATTTCTTATTAATTATACCTATATACACATTTATTTACACAGTTTACACATTTTACATATTTACAATATTTTAATTTATACAAGGAATCATTTTAATTTTATACAATTTCAAATTTATTTATTCCAATTATTGAATCAAATCAAATATAAATAATTTATTTTTTAATTTTCGATATATTCTTTCTGAAGAATACTATCCAGTTATGAATATCATAATAATTAATTCACAATTTAAATCATCTTATCATAACTTAATTTCATTGTTTAAGCATTTTAATTGTTATTTATTGGATACAAAGTATAATCTTACACCTGCATAACATTTAGTTCACAAAGGCAATTCATTCTATTCATCCATTGTGAACACGTAATAAAACTTCGTTGCCAAGTCATTACGCCGGTGTCATAAAAACTTAGCGCCGGTTTTGATAAAAAAAATAGTGGGTAAGCATAACATCGTACCTATCGTATCATAATTTTGCGATCCTTCCGGAATATATTGGCAAAGTTTTCGACGACATCTTTGGTAATTGTTGCGCCTGTTCAAATCTTCATAGCAAGAAAATTTTGGTCGATTGAAGGATTGCTAATTAGTTCTAGTAGTGATCGTTACATTTGAGACTTAGTACAGTTGGTACCAAAAAAGTGGTAAGAAAAATTAATTGAAAAAAAAAAAATTTTTTTTTTTCTTCTTCTGTAAACACAATGTCAAACGAACTTAAATGCAAGGAATTAATAAAGAAGCGAGCCACTATTAAAACTAAACTTACACAATTTACCTCTTATGTAACTACAGCAAAATCATGTGAACAGTTAAGCGACTTACAACTAGTCGAGTTAGATATGCGTATTAAAAAATTGGATCTTTCGTACGAATGTTTTGATGCTTATCAGAGCGAATTGGAGATGCTAGTGGAGGACCCTAGCGCGCAATACGAAGAGCGGGAGCAATTCGAACGCTCTTACTACCACGAGCTAGCGGCTGCTCGCGAGCTAATCGACAGGCACCGCGCTAAGCGCGACAAAGATGCACGGTCCGAGGTAAGCTCTAATGAATGCCAGACTGCTATTTATCATAAACAACACAATGTCAGATTGCCTAAAATAAATTTACCTCATTTTAGCGGCGGCTATCAGCACTGGTTAGAATTTAAAGATATTTATGTTTCTTTGATTCATTCGGAGGCAAGTATCGACAACATTAATAAGTTTCATTACCTGCGGGCTTCTCTTCACGGAAGCGCAGCGTTAGTGATTAGAAGTTTAGATTTTAAAAGCGAAAATTACGAGTCTGCCTGGAAGCTTCTTTGCGACAGGTACGACAACAAGCAGCTTCTCATCAATAATCACGTCCAGGCACTTTTTAATATAGCTCCTGTTAATAAAGAATCGAGTCAAGGCCTGCGACAGATTGTTGATACAACAAATAAAAATCTAAGAGCCTTAACGACACTTGACCAGCCGACAGAATATTGGGGTACATTAATCATTCATATGACGGCATCGAAGTTGGATCCTATTACAAGCAGGAAATGGGAGGAGCATAGGAACACCTTAAAAGAATACCCTAACCTGGATGACTTTTTAACCTTTTTAAGCAATAGGTGTAATCTTCTCGAAACATTAGAAGAGACCAGTAATAATAGAGTCAAACCAGAGACATCTCATAATCATAATAAACAAAAAACCTTTTTCGTGTCATCAAATAGCGAAGGTCAAAAGGTTAAAACTTACAATGTATCTTGTCCTTTATGTCACAAACCACATTACGTTTTTAACTGCGAAGAGTTTAGGTCTCTGCCGGTTGAGCAACGCTTGATAAAGGCGAAAACCTTCAAAGTATGTCAAAATTGTTTACGTCCAGGTCACACGGAAGGCAGCTGCAGGCTCAGTCATTGCAAATACTGTAAAGCTAAGCATAATACCTTACTTCATATTCACAATGAGACAGCAAAAATATCTGAGCATGTAGCACTGACTGTGAATAATCAACCCATCCATAACTTATCACATGACGTACTGCTTTCTACAGCCATGGTCAAGGTGCGCGACGGCGAGGGTCAGTTGCGCAGCGCCAGGGTCTTATTGGATAACGCGAGTACGTCAAATTTTGTAACCCAGGACTTGGTATGTAAGCTTCGCTTACCGACTCGGTCTCTCATCTCAAAAGTAACTGGGTTAAACGATCAGGAATCTAGTAGTGCACAATCTTGCTCTCTTCAATTTGAGTCTTATGATGGCAGCTACAAGGTTGAAATTGATTGCATGGTCATACCTAAAATCACAAAATCTTTAATACCAAATAATTACTTACCAGTGGAAAATATTCCATTACCGTCGGGAATTTGCCTAGCTGATCCTTCATTTCATGAACCTTCTGTCGTCGATATTCTTGTCGGCGCATCGGTCTTTTGGAGCGTCCTCGGCACCAACCGCATTGATCTAGGTAACCATAACCCAACTCTCTTCGAGACTAAGCTTGGTTGGCTCTTATCAGGCGACATATATCAGCCAAGCTCTTCTAAGCCCGTTTGCTTGTTCCTCAATGATGAGCAAACGGATACATCTCTTTCGCGTTTTTGGGAGCTAGATACCATATCCCAAAAACATAACTTCACGCAGGAAGAGAACGCGTGCGAAGACAATTTCATTAAGACCACTAAACGAACCGATCAAGGACGATTTGTTGTAACAATGCCTTTAAAAGAGCCTCCTGAGGCGTTAGGGAGTTCTTACGAGATGGCCAAGCGTAGGTTCATGTCACTCGAGCGTAAGTTAGAGAGGGACCCCCTACTAAAGGAACGTTACGTTCAGTTCATGGAGGAATACGAGTCATTGGGACATATGAGTGAAACTGTTCCATGTTCACCATCATCATCATATTATTTGCCACATTTCGGAGTCTTCAGGGAGTCTAGCACCACCACAAAGCTCCGTGTGGTATTTGATGCGTCCGCTGTCACTACCTCGGGTAAATCGTACAACGACATACAGTTGATAGGGCCCAGGGTACAGGTGACTTGTTTTCGATTTTGCTTCGTTTCCGGCAGCATAGGTACGTAGTGTCGGCAGATATCGAGAAGATGTACCGACAAATCTTAATAGATGATAGCCAGCGTCCTCTTCAGCAGATCTTATGGCGTTCTGATTCTTCAAGTCCCATTAAAATATTTTCACTTAATACCGTGACATATGGCACGTCTTCGGCTCCATTTTTGAGTACGCGATGCCTCTTACAATTGTCACGAGAATCATCAGATGTACAGACCCAAGAGGCAATTGCCCGAGATTTTTATGTTGACGATTTTTTGTCTGGGTCACACTCCATTAATGACACAGTAGCATTGTGTCACAAGGTATCAAATACTCTGAAATCCGCATGTTTCAATTTACGGAAATGGCAGTCAAATAATTTAGAAATACTTCAGGCCATTTCCGACGTGACTTCCAGATCTGAATTAGTGAACCTCAGCGAGAATGACTTATCGAAAACCTTAGGTCTTAATTGGCAGTGCGTTCGTGACACTCTCACATTTCAAATAAATATAGATTCACCTGCCGTGGTCACGAAACGTCACGTATTATGCAATTGCAATACTTGCAATATTGTTATTGACGAGCTTCTAGCATATGTGCAAAACAAAGTGTCGATCGTGGACCAGGATAGTTTAAGACGAATTTGTGTTACATCTTTTAACAGTGATGAAATTAAAAAATCGAAAGCGTTGTTGTTCGAATCGCTCCCCGGTGAACGAAACGTATCGCGCAAGGGAAAGGCGAAAGAAAATCGTGATATAGATGATATTATCAACTTTTTTAAAGGATCTGATCACATCACAAGGCCGGTGTTTGTAGCCAAACAGTTGGAGAAATTACCGCCTATCACATTTGACAGTGTGGACGTAACGAAACTTCTCAAGGATTTGTTGGTTCTTCAAAATGACGTAAAGGACCTTAAACAAAAGTGTGTTACAGTTGACCAAATCGAAAATATGAAACTTGAATTGAAGAAAGGATTTTCGGAATGTGAACATGACTCATTACCGCCACCGCAATTACGAAATGTATGGGTTAACACGAAGCGAGGCGCCTGTCTTGATAGTGGACCTATGGGACTTTCTCAATCAGATACACCCCTCGAAAATAATTCCGTTATCGCCTCTTCGTCAAATACAGTACCGGCATTTCGCGAAATAAACTACCCGCCATCCAAAAATCAAAGTGCGGCTGAGGCGGGGAGCGGGACAGCGGGCGGTCGAGATAACGCGAGCGGGTCAATAACCGTCAATACTTGTACGAGTGGCCAGCTGATCGATGCATCTACACCTACGAAAGATACGACTTTGTTGGATGTTTGCGCGGTTACTAATAACGTTGACGATAGGATAGGTATAAAGTCATTTGCGGACACTCTTAAAACGGATGAGGGCTGGAAGACAGTGCCGATGCGACATCGCGGTAAACAAAATAAAAATTACCGTTATATCGGAAAAACGGGTGTTTCCAGTGATAAATCCGGCAGGTTCAGAGCGGCCGAGAAATATGTCCCTATATTTATTACTAAGGTACATAAGGATGTAATAGAGGAAGATATAACGAAATACATTTATGACCAAACTACGATACATGTTAATTTGGAAAGAATAATGTCAAATAGAGAAAAACATTACAATGCATATAAATTCTTTGTACCGGAAACTAATTTACCTACATTTTTGGATGATAAGATGTGGCCAAAGAATATTATATTCAGACGGTTCACTAACTTCAGGTCGAAGTATCCGAGCAACAGAGATGCGGGCGGCCAGTTAAGTCAATTTAATGTCAAGAAACCTTAGATTGGTTAGTTTCAATTGCAAAAATGTCAAGCGATCAGTCGAAGCAATTAGACAATTATGTAAAAAGTCTGATATAATTGCCCTGCAAGAAACGTGGCTGAGATTCGATGAAATTGGGTACCTGAATGACATTGATGCTACTTTTGGGTGCACGGGTACCTCAGCGATTGATACTACGAGTGGAATGCTGCGCGGCCGGCCGTATGGAGGAGTGGCACTTCTGTGGAATAAGAACTTATTCCATAATGTTTCGGTAGTTAAGTGTAATAACCCTCGTATTTGTGCCGTTCGTATTACCGTTGACGAGAAATCATTCCTAGTGTGTAGTGTTTACATGCCAACGGACAAAGTGGCCAACTTAGTGGATTTTACAGACTGCCTAGCCGGGGTGAGTGCGATTATTAATAGTGAGAACATTGACTTAGCGTATATTTTAGGCGATCTAAACGCCCACCCGGGCGAGTTATTTTATACAGAGATGTTAGACTTCTGTGGTGAACAAAACTGGATGTGTGCGGATATTGATTTATTAGGAATAAATTCAGCAACTTATACTTTTGTAAGTGATGTAAGTGGGTCTAGACGGTGGTTGGACCACATCTTGACCACGAAATGTGCGTCGAAAACAGTAGTTAATGTTAAGATACTTTATGACGTGTTATGGTCCGATCATTTCCCATTATATATACAGTGTGACTTAAACATAGGGAAAGTGAAGTTGGTGGAAGCAGTTATACCGCTCACAGACAAAGTAAAATGGGGGGATAGGAAACCCCTACAAATTGATTTGTACACCCAGCTTTGTCAAAACGAATTGAGGAACATTGATTTCCCAAATCAGTTTCGTGCTTGTTGTAACAGTCACTGTGGTGAGGCTAGTCATAAATACCTAATTGATAATTTGTATGCAAATATAGTGGATGTTTTATGTAATGCAGCATCGAATAGTTATTCACCAAAAAGCTCGCATAGGAGAAAAAAGGTGATTGGTTGGAACAGGCACGTGAGTGAGGCACACAGGGAGGCCCGGGAGAAGTTTCGGTTGTGGGACTGGTATGGGAGACCAGTGTCAGGTTATTATTATGATGGGATGCGAGAGAGCCGTGGTATCTTTAAAGCCAAGTTAAAATGGTGTCAAAAACATGCGGAACAGATACGAATGGATATTCTTGCATCTCATCATTCTAAGCGTGACTTTCGCGGGTTTTGGAAATCGACCAGGACGCTAAACAGTAAACCGAGCCTTCCTGTGAGCATTGAGGGCGTTAGTGATCAAAGATGCATAGCAGATTTGTTTAAGAGACAGTTCACGATAGTATCTCCTTTGCAGCCCTCGTCTTCTATTCCTGAGGAGGAGCATAGTGACCAGGAGATTTCAATTAAATTTACCGCAAAAGAAGTAGATAAGGTTATAAAATCTATGTCGCGTGGAAAATCTCCTGGTCACGATGGTCTAAGTATTGAACACCTCAGGCATGCTGGTCCACACTTGCCGCGAGTACTCGCACTGCTGTACAGTCTATGCGTTAGTCACGAGTACTTACCGGAGGCTATGATGAAGACCGTGGTAGTACCAATTGTGAAAGACAAGGCTGGCGATATGGGAGATAAGGCTAATTACAGACCCATCTCTCTGGCGACTGTGATAGCCAAGGTGCTTGATAGTCTGCTTAGCATGCAATTGGATAAGTACCTCAAATTACACCAAAATCAATTCGGCTTCAGGCCTGGGCTCTCTACTGAAACTGCCATATTGTGTGTTAAGGAGACTATTAAGTACTACACAGAGCGAGGCACAAGTATTTATGCATGTTTTCTTGATCTGTCTAAAGCGTTCGATCTCGTAAACTACGAAGTCCTCTGGCGGAAGTTGAAGAGTACTAATATGCCATCCGAACTATATGGTATCTTCAAGTACTGGTATAGCAACCAGAGGAACGTGGTACGATGGTCGGGCACTTATTCAGAGTCATACAGGTTGGAGTGCGGAGTGAGGCAGGGAGGAGTCTCCTCACCTAAGCTCTTTAACCTGTATGTTAATGCGCTGTTGGAGGAGCTCAGCAGCACTCGTGTCGGATGTCACATTGAGGATACATGTGTAAATAATATTAGTTATGCAGATGACATGGTGCTGCTGAGTGCCTCTCCCTGTGGACTGTCTACACTGTTAGGCATCTGTGAAAAGTACGCACTGAGTCACGGGTTGACTTACAATGTCAGGAAAAGTGAATGCATGGTCTTTCAAGCCAGAGGTATAAAACCACCACCTGTACCACCAATTAGGCTGTATGGAACGCCACTTAACAGGGTTGATCGGTACAAATATCTAGGGCACCTAGTAACCTCTGACTTGAAGGATGATGCAGATATAGAAAGGGAACGGAGAGCGTTGTCTGTTAGAGCGAATATGGTGGCCCGCAGATTTGCTAGTTGCTCCAGTGAGGTAAAAATTACTCTATTTAGAGCATTTTGTACTACTTTTTACACTGCGAGTATGTGGGCTCACTATACGCAAAAACAGTACAACGCTCTTCGTATTCAATACAATAATGCCTTCAGGGTGCTGATGGGGCTGCCCCGCTTCTGTAGTGCTTCAGGGATGTTCGCGGAGGCCAGAGTGGACTGTTTCTATACTACAATGAGGAAACGCTGTACATCCCTGGTGCGCAGGGTGAGGGCTAGCTCCAACGGAATCCTGAGGGTGTTAGCGGAGAGATTTGATTGCCAGTACATGAACCACTGTTACATGATTCATGTGCTGACATCCAAATCTATGTAATATATATAAATTTTGTATTGTGTTGTTATTGTATTGTTAGTTGTAATTAATGTAATCAAGGTATGAAAATGTAATAAATGTAATAATATATATATACGTACATGTAATTAAATAGTGTAATAATGTAATTTAATAATAATGTGAATGATCCCTGTTGGTCGAGAAATAAATGAATTGAATTGAATTGAATTATCAGCAATCGCGCAAATCTTTGACCCACTTGGTCTTGTTATGCCTTGTGTGGTGCAAGCAAAAATAATAATGCAAAAACTATGGGTAAATAAATGTTCATGGGACGAACCTCTTACAGGAGATATATTGGCGTTGTGGAACAGTTTCGTCAGCACGCTTCCTAATCTTAACAGCGTCAATGTACCTCGATGGGTTCTGCAGGCTTCACCTGTGGCCTTAGAGTTCCATGTATTCACGGATGCCTCCGAGAAAGCATACGGAGCTTGCCTGTACGTCCGCTCCGTGGCGGGGGATGGCTCTGTGTGCGTTCGTCTTTTAGCGTCTAAGAGCAAGGTTGCGCCAATCAAAGCCACAACCATACCTCGTCTTGAACTTTGCGGGGTCTTATTGGGAACAAGATTGTGCACTAAAGTTCTTGACTCACTTAGGCAAAAGCCAGACCGATGTGTGTTTTGGTGTGATTCGATGGTAGTGTTGGGTTGGCTTTCATCGAATCCTTCTCTTCTACGGCCTTTCGTTAAAAACCGCATATCCGAGATACAAGAAAGCTACAGTCATGAATCTTTCCATTACGTACCTTCAAAAGAAAACCCTGCTGACCTTGTATCTCGTGGACTTAGCCCTGATCTTATATTAGGTAACGAGTTGTGGTGGTCGGGACCCACTTTCCTGAGGCAGGAATCGTCGCTCTGGCCGAAACCTCCTGGAGCCGATAAGAATATTGTGTTGCCGGAGACAATAACTAGGGCCCTCGTATTGACCACTGGGTCGCCGCCTGAACCCACATCCTCAAGCCCCTTACATGATTTAATAAATAGAAAGTCCAATTATACTGAATTGCAAAGAGTAGTGGCTTATATTCTTAGATTTGTACATAACTGTCGGAATGCTCATTGCAGATTGACTGATTCTCTTAGCGTTTCTGAATTAGAGTCTGCTTCCAATGTTCTTATTCGCACGTCTCAGCAAGACTCATTCCCTGAGGAGTACACCTTGCTTGACTTAGGAAAACCCATATCTTACAAGAGCCGACTCTCATCGCTCTCACCTTTCTTTGACTCTGATGGACTTATCAGGGTTGGAGGAAGATTACAGAATTCCTTTTATGATTATAATACGAAACATCCTGTCGTAATTTGTAATAAGCATCCCATTTCGAAGCTGCTCTTCAAAATGTACCACAAAATAACGTGTCACGCAGCTCCACAATTATTGTTAAGCACAATTAGACAAACTTACTGGCCATTAGGAGGGAAAAACCTTGCAAAACATGTTGTCCGTACTTGCATCCGATGTCTAAAGTTAAAAGGTGAAACAGTGCAACCAATAATGGGTAATTTGCCAAAAGAGAGATTACACTTAGAATACCCATTCTTTGAAACAGGTACCGATTACGCTGGACCGATTATGCTAGCCGACCGCAAAGGTAGAGGATGCAGGTTAGTGAAGGCATACATCTGCATTTTTGTGTGCTTAGCTTCGAAGGCACTTCACTTGGAGCTTGTCTCGGACTTGACTAAAGAAGCTTTTATTGCGGCCCTTCATCGTTTTATAGCTCGTCGTGGTAAGCCGAAAGTCATCTTCTCCGACAACGGTACAACATTCGTTGGCACCTCCAATGAGCTATCTAAAATACTGCAACAGGATTTTGCTGTGGACATAGCAAATGAAGGTATTAACTTCTCATTCATCCCTGCATATACACCACACTTTGGAGGACTATGGGAATCCGCTGTGAAGTCAGTGAAGCATCACCTCCGGCGGACCCTAGGCCTTACACACCTCACATATGAGGAAATGTCAACATGCTTGATAATGATTGAAGCGATCTTAAACTCGCGTCCTCTTACGCCTCTTTCTGATGATCCTTCCGATCTTGCACCGTTGACTCCAAGTCACTTCCTAATTGGTAGGTCTCTCATGTCTGTGCCTCATCCTCAAATCACCGACCAGAAGATCACTTCTCTTCAAAGGTTCCAACGCATTGAATATCTGAAGCAACACTTTTGGGCCAGATTCTCTGACGAATACGTATCTGGACTGCAGCAGAGGACCAAGTGGCGCAGCTCCAAGGGAGAATTAAAGACCGGGACAATGGTCGTCATCAAAGAGAAGAACCTGCCTCCTCTTATGTGGCTCTTAGGGCGTATAGTACAAGTACTACCTGGTAGAGACGGAGTCGCCAGAGTAGCTGACATCAAGACCAGGAAAGGAGTCATTCGCCGGGCCTTTAACACAATCTGCCCTCTGCCCATCTTTACTGTTGAAGACTCAAGCTCTTCAACGCCGGGAGTACATGGTGGCGACAACAGCCGCCCCTCACCCTAGCCGTATGAATCGGCGATGTTCGGTATTACCGTTAGCCGACTGCGCCGCCACCGAGGATGCCCCCGCGGGCCAATCGACCTCGCGCGCCGCTTTGCGCTCGCACCTATCTTTGTACGCGCCGCGACCCGCGACTAATAATTGTATCGCTTATTTCTAATATACCAGTTTTACAGTCCGCTGATATTTAATTGTAGTCTAGATATCCCTCTAGTACGAATTAGGGCACTAGACGCCAACAATCACATAAACTCAAGGCACGGCTAATCAAAGTTCGCGGCACAGAAAAAAGATGAAATGGGTGATGGTGGAATTTTAATCGTGATTGTGGTTGGTCAGTGCCACCTGGTTGGAAAACGGTTTTAGGTATTGCATCGGTAGACAGTGTAGACGTGCTCTTATTACCTAGTGACGTAGTGAGTGTTGTGTGCAACCCGCTTTTCGACAAAAGTGACAATGAGGGTAGTTTTCCTCCTTCGCCGCCCCCGCCAGCGCTGTCCGCCGCCAGCACCCGCTCTAGCAGAGCGCAAGCCCGCAGTACACGCCGGGCTTTGGTCGCGGATACTCCATGATGAGGATCCTCTAAATGGATCGAAACATGTCGAGCAATTATCGACTTAAATTACGTGAGTAACCCGTGTTATAAATATTTAAATATGTTTGAGTCTCACGTTAGTTATAATTCTAAAAGTGGCTTTAGTTGTTACCAAATATAGAGTGCTGATAGTGCTTAGTTAGTTACTAATTATCACTGTTGCCTGTTTTTTACACGCTGCCACGAGTAAATTAATACAAAATAGTATAAAATAGACATGTTTATTTCCCGAAAGAATGGTAGAAGTAATTGTTTCCTGAGAACAAAACGATATCGATGTAGGCACGAAGGACACAAAAATTGATAACGAAGCGTCTGTCAATGAATTTGTAATGAACTGACAGAATCAGGAGCGTTGACAAGCAAAGCATCCATTGTTACGATTTTCCGTCAATGAAAAGGGACCGTCTACTCTGATGTTGTTTTCTTAGAAATAATATCTATCCCAGTCCACTGGGACAATACAAATGACAGCTTAAAAATAAACTCTCTTTTGGAGGGCATATTTTATTTTCTGTCTTCAAGAACTGATATAAACGAGATGGAGATTGATATACCAGCGGCCTGTATCAATTTGTATTCGGAAGCATATTGCTTCTTTAGATCTGCCATTAATTCACAGTATTATTTTTAATAACATACAGATGCAACAAAAAATTCTCTGATTAAAGTGGTTATAAAATAATTATTTATACTTGCAAATGTAGTCTACCTACCTACAATATAGATATTAAATTTGTATGTAATGCACGGTCTGGTGCATCATTAAAATAAATATCGAAAGTTACATAGTTACCTCAATGTAACGCCGTCCATTTCATTATTATTATGTGAAATAGTATGATTCTGTCCGACTATCAAATTGTGAAAATGGTCGTAGGAGCTAACTTCCTAAAGAAAAATTAATTATTTATGTTTTTTTTTTTTCAATAATAACAACTATCCTTGCTTATTTGTTAACAACGTTTGTCAAAATGTATACCATTTAGATGTCGTCCATGTATGCTAGGGATAGGTAGATAAAGTGCCTATAATTCTAGATATGTCATAAAATTCACTACAAAAATATTTGCTCTATTTTACAAAAGTCATTGCAATATTTTTGATTCAACACCTGAATGCGACGAAAACAAACCAAAAGAGACGCAACAAAAGCCTTCGCTCTTTTTATTTTTTACATAAATAAAACAGAATTATGACGAACGAACTAGTGATAAAAATACCGCTGTGTAAAATCGTTGTTCGTACTGAAGTTTTCTTTGAACATTGAAATACTGGAGCTCTGAAAATAAATGGAGATTTTTTATGATAAAAATGTAGTAAAGAACTTTGTAATCAACCAGGAGTGCGGTGTTTGCCATGATGTATGCTTGAAAATATGTTGTTTTAATATTTATATTTTCTTTTGGTAAAGATAAAAGAGATTTCAGTTCATAAAAATGGAATAAATAACAAAATAATGATTGATCATCACATATGTATATATTATACAAGATGTCTAAAAGCAATGTGCTTTCCTGTTAGTTAGCTGTAAGAATTTCGAACTCAGCATAAATAGACGATCTAGAAGTTTTTTTTGAAGTTTCAGAAAATATGTTGATGTCACCTAAAATATTACTAGGTACTACTACTATTACTACTAGTGCTTATGAACTTAAAAAAACCCTATTTAGTGTCAACCTCTCTAGCGACAAAAATGCGGTTTTTTATTACACAAAAAATAAATTTGTACATCAAAGAATTGAAGCTAAACTCTTGAAACGTCCATACCCCATGTACTTTCATCTGAAGGATCGTCTTGGTTTCACGGTGAGGATGTGTTTAAGGGATTGTCTAAAACGTTAGTTTATGCGTGTTAGTTAATTGCAAGAATAATATATTTACTGCTACTGCCGCACATGTGTCATCGATTTAATTCACATTCACACCTCCTTCATTTAATTTGGCTCAATTTACTTACCTCCACTATACCCATGTATTTTATAGATTATCATAGCACGCTACTGACACACACTGAAGTTTAATCTATGGTCTATCTACATATTTATATATGGTTTAATTTTGATTCACAGTTAATAAGTATTTTTGGTTATTAACCAGTCTGTGATCTAACTGCGCTTCAAGTGGAAAACGCATAGGTATAGTTATACCTATGCGTTTTCCACAGACTAGTTAGTTAGTTTGACTAGTTAGTCACATTTAAATCAAAACACACATCATGCTTACACGTAGATACCTGTATATCATGAATATTGTTACGTGACGCACTATTCATAATAGTGCTGTTGTGTGTATTTTATATACCATAAAAAATAAATCCATCATCCAACGTTGTTTTAAAACTCTAGCGACAGGAAAATTCTAATCACAATGGTGTCGGATAGTGGGTTTATTATCTACGGGAAAGAGTATTATCGACCACTCTAGTCGTATGTACATTTTGTCGCACGATTTTCCACAGAGTACTCATGTCTTTCAATTTGCAGTCAAGTTGGTTAACAGTGTCATTCAACAACATGATTCTTTCAAAATAAGTATCTGGTCTATATTAATGCGAGCCTTTTTCACTAGTTTGCGGCATTGTAATTAGATATTTACTTTTTAGGAACGATAGATTCTCGTTGATTATTATATTTATTAGGTACCAAATCACAGAGATACTTACAAAATCGATAATTTCAACTAAATCCATATTTTAATTATTTATGCGAAGTATGTACCTATTTTCAGTCTGATTGTGCTGCGCAGGCAACACAACACAGAATAGCACAACTTATGAGTATCAAATGATTGGAAGTGATATCGGAACCTAAAACTCCATACGACCTTCCAAACATTTTGTCCCATCTACCCTGTTCCAAAACAGCGTAAGTGAAGTTTAATAGGTTGTCCTTATGATCTTTGTCTTAAGAGGTATAATGCGTCACGCCACGGGACCCACGGGAGGCGTAAAACATCAAGTAAGACCCACACCTGCGTACTGCCCAATAAATAAGTTCCCATACCTCCCGTCGGGATCATTTCGTTCGCTTGTTTATTACATGCTTCGTCTATGACCTGTAATTAACCCTTTACCTACGGGGCCCTGTATCACTCCGTAACCTCTCAATACGGGCATGTTTTTTCGAGAGCCGGTGTAAGGCATAACTTCACTTACCTGGAACTTTTATAGTATTGCAGCTACACACTTGAAATTTCGCACACATATTACATATGTTGTCTTTAATCAAAAAATTATCACATATAGTAATAATATTCCCTTTTTTATAATAAAATCAAGTAATATATCAGTCACTAAGAATTTGAAGATTTATAAGTTACTACTCGCGAATTTCACAAGTTTAAGTGTAAAAACATTAGTTTATGGTATATTTAACACAAACAAATACTCAAAAGACTATAATTATTAAAAAAAAGCATAAATATCAATCAATAAAAACCTTGCAAACAAACAATTTCTCACATATGAAAAATAGTGATGTGCGTCTATCGACACAGTTGTCAATATGTCGCATCGATTAGGGAAAAAATCGAACAATAATTTGAATCTAATAAGGTTTTATGTGTATAATTATTTAATTTTTAAACTTATTAGATTGTATAGTTAGTAAGAGTGGGCACTAAGGTATCGACAAATCTGTAAAGTACGGGTATTCTCTGATCTGTTTCTCACAACAAGTCGATAAAATTTAAAACATCACTATTGTCCGCCATATTGATTTCAATTTTTGGCACTCCTGCAGTACGGGTGTCAACCCCAGTTGCCAGCAAAAAAAGCGGTAGTTTTAAAAATATATTTATATCGGGAACTTTAATGACAGCCGAGCTAAGAGGGGTAAGATTCCTGTTATCTGCCTCCTAGCTTCTCGTTACTCGCCACCAACAGCACTCAGAATCTTGTATCCACGCATCTACGCAGTAGTAGAAAACGAATGGAGAGTTCTAAGCTTGCGTCCATGCATAGATGCATACTCCATAGAAATAACTTCCTTCATAAGAATGTAAACCCTTCACATAACAAGACAAGAGTGAATCGTTCTATGTCTAACACGGGAATGGAATGAATTGATGAACACTGCAGTAGTGACCTTTTATACTGTCAGGTCACCAGCCACCTGTTCATAGGTTGGTATCATCTACCTGCAAACCTGCATGGACCAAGCAAAGACCACTCCAAGCATAACATTGCTTATCGTTTTCTAGATTTAGTAACTCATATCTCCGACACGGCCATACTGACAAGACAAGCGTCCTCGCTTGTATCTGAAACAAACACGTACATCAGTAATCTTTGTCACCACTCGGTTACTCCTGACCAAATTATCTGTCTACGTAAAATCAACTCAACTCAAGGAAAATAATTTTATTCTTTGCAACTGAATTTAGGATCACTTAAAGTCAATTCATTACCACCAATTTAAATGCAAGACCAGACAAGTACCACCTGGCTTTCATAGCCACCTTTTACGTAAAACACATGACGGCAAACTTTCGGAAGCAGGTCTCTCATTCGTGGCCTATTGGTTATCACATAACCACACTACGCGCATCCCCAAGGGATCGCCGAGTCAACCCTATGACTCTACGGTCTCTACAAGACCCGACCTCCGCCAGAGCTTATCGCGCACCGCGTACCCACGGACTACTCAAAGGTAGACACCGACTTCTAACGGGCTACGGCTACGATCAAGCCTCTGGTACGGTCGACCAACCGAACTGAGAACCTCATCCTTCATGCCACAACAATCTTCATCTACTTCACGTGGTACTTGGCTTTCTAGCATTTTCATTAACAACAAAATGTTATCTGTATTCAATCATTTATGAACTTCAATTTGTTAGACAATTTTGATAGTGCCACCAGCTCAGTTTCAGTTACCAGTAAAATCAAAATTAAGGAAACACAAGTCACGTTTATGTCTATCGGAAACTCACATTGTGACATAGTCACCTCATCCCGTTTAACAACAATAACTTATTTTGTGGCATTACCAAAATGATCTCAATTAATGAATGATTCAAATTAGTCAACCTCTCGACTCAAACAAAAACGTAAATTACTCAACCAGGTTACATTATAACCATCCGATTTCATTTCAGTCCATCGGATTGTTAGGATCCAATAACCTATCAGAAGTTAACCATCTCAGCCGCGTAAGTGCTACTCCTCGCAAAGAGTATACTGCACATAAAAAGCAGTCCACGTGCACCTTTTACATGCTCCGGAACTTCCGATGCGATTATTCGATCACGCTCAATCCCTCGGACTTGCTCTCGGTCCATTGAAAGCTCACATGACTGATGATTAGAACTCATTAAATTTAAAAATTACCCTTTCCGCATTTAAAGTAGTTAATAGATGATTTTAATGCCGCAATTCAGAATCATATTTTCTTAAGGTACTCGTTTAATCAACCCAGGGAATTAAAATCAACTTCATTAACATTCGAAATAGACTAGTCAGTCTAACTATGTACTTACTACTTTACTAGCCAGTAACCGACACAGTTCTACAATAGTCAAATGAAACACTTCAACAAACCAACAAATGGGTTGCAGTACTCACAGCAGTTACAATACTCCAGATGCTACACCCAGCAACTGAGTCTTAACAACCACCTACATGGCTGTCGCACAATCTAAACGCCTTGACCACATACACCATTAAACCAAACGAACGCCACTCACAATCGTGGCCGCACTGAGACGGAAAAATAGATCCGATTTTACACCTACGACTACGAATGATAAATGGTGTATGTAGTCTGAGAAAACTGAACCCAACAAAAATGTAAAAAGTTTCATTCCACGATTGCAAACTAATTGATTAATTTCAATAAAACTTACAATTTTAATTGAACTAAAGAAGTCAAACTGAAACTATTGACAGCACAAATAATAAGAAATTATTATCATCACCATCATCATGACAGTCATCATGATCATCATCATGACCACCATCATGACCACCATCATGACCTTCACCATGACCTTCATCATGACCTTCACCATGACCTTCACCGTGACCTTCATCATGACCTTCACCATGACCTTCACCATGACCTTCACCATGACCTTCATCGTGACCTTCATCGTGACCTTCATCATGACCTTTCAGAAATTATTATAACCGATCTCAATGCGTTTAATAAAACTTGTTTATTTTAAACTTGCGTAACTGTAACATTGATGTCTAATTTAGTTTCAATTTTGCATTTCTTCCTCCATTTTTTTTTTTTAACTCTAAAGAATCGAAAGGGAATAAACCCTCGATGGCTACAACAACATTAGTTTCACCAGTTAGCTCAGACCTCAAATAGCCCAACAAAAATGTGAACTGCTCAGCGGATTAAAAACGTGTCCACACCACGTGCTGCACCAGGTGTTCACGGTAGGCAGTAACGACACCTGCTACGCCACCGGGCATGACATCAACAACTTGCAGGCCGGCAGCTCGTTCTGACTCACCATGTTGAACTGTAATCATTAAATTGTACGATATCATTTTTATCACAAAAACAAAGTATATTCAAAGCCGACTGATTTCCTTTTTTTTTTCAAGTAGACTAGCAATAAGCAGTTTTGAACAGATGTTGAGATAATTGGAATGCTAGACCTAATCATAACACTAAGTACCTAAAGTTTGAGGTTAGACACTGACCTCATCTTATACTCGACATCAAAATAAGATTGTGCTTCACTTTACTATAATCAAATGAATCTCGCAAATAATAAAACGTATTAAGAACACAAAAACTTAACGTTACAAACAGAAATGTCAACCGTTAGTTCTTTAAACTACTGCTTCTAATTTTTCATTAAAACAATTGGAAAGAAACCTGTCCTTTAATTTCCGTTGCTCCAAAATAACCATTGGTTGGCGTCTTCAATTCTTAATTTCTTGGACATAGGTATCGCAAGAAATTGCGCTCGTTTCATCGTCACAGCATATTCATCATGGATGAAACTGTAGACTACTATGACAGTGAGCTTGTTGATCTTGAAGTTGAACATCTGTAACGGTAATTTCACACGCATAGAAAACTTTTAACACAAGGCATGGATTGAAAATGTTTATCACTATCACAAATTAATTTTTGGTAGACTCGAAAACAAAACAAAACAAAGGGCTACCTGCCCATATTTTGGTACTGCTAGTATTTCACAACTAAGTAAGTAATAAGTATGGGTCATGATATACTTTGAAATCACTAGAATTACTGTTTTTATTTTTTTTTTTCCAATAGGGTAGGATACCTACCCACACGTTTTCTTACAACAGTAATCACAAAAAAAGAACAAAGCAGTTTTCTAAATCACGACTCAAATCAAACTTAACTGCAAACATAGTGAAAAATCATTACCTTACCAACTGTTGTCGATTTTAAACCTTACCGTTTACATGTGATACAATACCAGTACTCACTGTTACGTGAGCCTTGAGTCTTCATCCCACTTGCTGATATCGGGAACTTTAATGACAGCCGAGCTAAGAGGGGTAAGATTCCTGTTATCTGCCTCCTAGCTTCTCGTTACTCGCCACCAACAGCACTCAGAATCTTGTATCCACGCATCTACGCAGTAGTAGAAAACGAATGGAGAGTTCTAAGCTTGCGTCCATGCATAGATGCATACTCCATAGAAATAACTTCCTTCATAAGAATGTAAACCCTTCACATAACAAGACAAGAGTGAATCGTTCTATGTCTAACACGGGAATGGAATGAATTGATGAACACTGCAGTAGTGACCTTTTATACTGTCAGGTCACCAGCCACCTGTTCATAGGTTGGTATCATCTACCTGCAAACCTGCATGGACCAAGCAAAGACCACTCCAAGCATAACATTGCTTATCGTTTTCTAGATTTAGTAACTCATATCTCCGACATTTATATCAGAGCCATCTACCGAAACATTAAGGTATTTTTTTCTTTGCATCTATACTAATCCCAAAGCATATTGTGACCACTATTACCAAGATACAAGGTCTAGTTTTGAATAAAAAAAATATTAAACATGACCAGTACTTCGATCAACTATAGTTGACACCCGTACTGCACGGCTGTTGCCTTGTTGGCAACTCTGGTTGACACCCGTAGGTAAAGGGTTAACTATCCTAATACACCTATGACCCTTTACGTTGAAATATGTATTGGAAAATGGGAAACATACTGTGAATTACTAGGTATCGAGAGAGTTGTTTAAATTAAATTGATCTGGTGTTTCTATTAAGTACAAAAAAATAATGATTTTTATTCTTACTATATTATTAATCGTTAAACTTTTTTTTTCCAGTATTTATTAAGTTATAGGAATATCATACATAATATGTAGTTTTACTTTGTAATAGCAAAGAATTTAAATTATGTTCAACTTGATGTTCAATCTTAATCACCATAAGAATGCCTTGGTAGGAATGTAGATCAAAATTTCATATCGCGCAGAACGAATACCGTTTAAATCTTTTAATATTATAAATTTCCACAAGAAAAGCCGTCGAGGCAACAAACGCAATGTATTATGCGAGTTGATGTAAAGTACTCACCTTATCTCCGTCTTCATATTTAATCATGAAGGAAAACGTATCAACGTACAGGTATAAATTTGTCATTCTTCAGAAAACGCGAGAGAAAATAAAAGGCCCCAAAGAAAGTAATAACGCTCTTTGAATTACGCTGCAAAAATAAATCTCGAACCCTATATTACGAGCCTAAGAATAATGCCTGAGCACACGAACTGCTCAAAAAAATACATCAGTGAAAATTGTTTTCCGCCCGGAGGTAGAATGTTTGCTAAGATTACTTTTGCTGATCGTCCGTTGCGGCCGATTTTCTTAGTTTTTGGGACAAACGGGCACAGCGAGGAGGTGCGAACAATGTACAAGCGAGTAATTGAACGTGCTCGGGGCCTCTTGTCTTATTTAACCGATACATATCGAATGTGGGAAAACTTGCGTTCGATTTATTTGAGATCCTCTTAAGATTGTTTTACGAGAGCGGTACGGAGCTTCGTCCGCACATTTGTATCGCTCGTTATTTTTACAAGAATATATTCTGGTGGGACTAATAAGATTTATGTCTGAGATTTTTACATAAGTATGTTTGTTCACGAGTGAAATTGCCCGCTTTGATAGTGAGCCTGAGTCAGCTGGTGAGACCAACAAAGATAATGGGTACTTTCATTATAGACATTATGCAAAGTATCGTCTTAGTTTCATAAAAGAAATGGAATAAAATCCACGCGAACGAAGCAATGATATTAACTAAATATGGATATCAATAAACGATATTTCATAATTATATACTAGTATTAAGTACTTGATTCATATTCATGCATACCTATTGTATACGAATACAGGTGCAGGTGCACGCAATGCAGGTAAGGTACTAAATGAATGTAAAATACGTGATATAGAAATAAGTAATCTTAAATTACTAACGTACAATACAAATTATTTTCATTAAATCAACTCGATTGAAACATCACTTCCGTAGCTCGATCAAAATAAAAATGGCTGGTCGCTTAGCCGTCAGATTCGTGGAACTGTTAGGGCCGCTTTCGTCGCATCGCATTCAGGCACAAAATGGAAAACCCGGAAAGGAGACCCCGAGGACCGAGAGCTCTTTATGTAAATGCGGACTATACAAAAGGTGGGGCAACGTAAAGTGAGATTGGGCGACGTTTTCGCGCAAGAACGTTACCGAAAGCAATCGGCACAGTTTCGTTGAAAAATTCAGCGGTAGCTAAAATTAAAGACAAACACGTCGCAATGGGGAAAGCTTTCAATATCCGTTGGATAATATTTTGGTAGAAAATGAAAGATTTACAAAAAGTTTACTTAAGTCAGGTAAGCACCTGAAGTTAGAAGAAGCAGCGAGAAAGGAGTTCGACGGTTATTATTTATTTTTAATTTAAAAGAATTGGACGTGCTTACCCGTTGCCCATTGCTAATGCTTAATCCCAAACGAAACGCAACTGTCTTCGTTACACTAGGATGAAAGAGTGCCATATAGAGAAAACTACAATACGATACTGATTATTTGCGATTGGAAATTTGGTTACGCACCCTGATATATTTTTTAGTTACCTACCGTTATATTTTGAAAACCTCATATAAACCGACAAATTCTCTTTTTGGATTCCCCCTACTCAGAATTTTCAGCAGTTTCGATCGTTAAAATATAGCAAACGTTTAGTAAGAACATTTTGGTATCTACCCGGTATGTCATGCACATACAATGCAATAAACAAAGTTAACACTAAAACGTAACTTAGAGTCACTCAGAGATGGGGACAGTTTTCCAAACTGTCTGCTGGGTTGCCTCCTATGTCAAAACAGTAGTAAGTAAAATAAAACATTCTATTTATGTCATGTTCATAAGTAAACGATAATGAGAAAATTGCGAATTTAATTTACACAGAAGACAGCATTTTCTAAAATTATAAACAAACATATTTGAATAAAATCCCTAAGACTGATAATCCCGCTAGGTAAGTACCGCCTGGATTTTATTAAGCGATGCTTTATAGAGATTTATGAGTTAATTCCCTTAAATTTCTCATAACTTTGGGAGGCAAGTGCGCTCAATGAAGGTACAAATTTTAATCGGGTTCATAAACCTGAATACAGATTATATTAGCGAGAATACGTTTTTTTATAAAAGCCGCAACTACTTCATTTTGATTAATTACGAACTAATTAACTTTGTTTTGAAATATAATTTATATTGTTATGATGAAAGAAAAGGGTTGTTAAAAATTGTTATGTTTTGTCCAATACCTGATAATGTATTACCTGTATAAAAACCCATTTTTAAAATACCTTTAACCCTTAAACAGGCCTGGTAATTTTTTTCACTTTCGTATCCTGATTTCAGTAGATAATAGCGTCAATAAAAAACGAATTTCTTGTTTTTTTTAGAAACATTATTTCCAAAAAAAACCCCGTCAATATACGCCCTGTGCTCGTCACCAGGAGGCCCACGTGTTCCGTATGTGGCCACTGCCCTGCTGGCGATACATTGAAGTTTTAAGGGGTAGTTGTTATGTTTACATGTAATTATGGACACAATAAGACCACAATAAAAGTAAGAAAAAAGGATATTAATTTTTATATTCAAACACCATTTAGCAAAATCCGCTTCAAAACTAACTTATAATTATATACTTACAGTAAGTCTTGAGATGTTTAGTGGGTGGACCTACATAGTGTACAGTATTGAACTTACCCTTAAATTTCACATAAATGCCCAGCCGGGCAGTGGTCACATACAAACCACTTGTACCAAACCGAAACAGGCAGAGGTCATATAGGGCCCACAAACTTTAAGAGCAAACATTTTAAGTAAAAAACTATTACTGTGACCATTTATGACATACTACACTTACATTACCTTATATACTACCAAAATAAATCAGTACATAGCACTTACCGTATTTTTTTTCGACACAATAATAGTATTTATCTGGAGCAACACACAAAATCTGCCACTTTTTCGGTTTTTGAAATTGACAACTAATACGTCAAAGAAATTTGTTCTGACACATCGATTTTGGGTGCGTTCAGAAATCTGTCAGTTTAAAGACTATACGTCAATGACATTTACTGGCCGCTACAAGCGTTTTGCTCGTCAGAAAAAAATCTTTTGCTAAGTGGTCGCTATGAGATCACAACCTGGTTAAGGGTTAACAAGGCTATTATTTTTTTAGGCAGAATTATAGTCATATTTGCAAAACTTTTGAACCCGGCTTTTTCTGTTGTCGAGCTCGATAACCTTATACTCGTAATAATTATAGTCAAACCACTAGACCTCTAACAAACTATGAAAAAAATGATCGCGTTTATATTTTAGCCATTTTTTTTCACGCTTATTCGTAATATAATAAATAAGCAGTAGCGCGCATGATCCTAAGTCTATGATTTCGTAGTTTACTGTCTTCAAATTACCATTATGTAGGGATTGCAATTGCTGGATCCAGCATCCAGCAATCCAGCTGGATCCAGCGCATTTTTCGGTCTGCTGGATCCAGCAGCCAGTGCTGGATCCAGCGCTGCGGATCCGCAAATAAAATTCACCAAAAAAATGCATAATCAACTTTACATAAACTTATTTTACGTCGTGTTTGAAACTGTTCCGCGATCCCGCGCTTAGTCCTAGACGGCCGTGGCTAATAATACGTGTGCTCCTTCGAATTTATGGTTGAAACAATGTGTATGGCT
>JALPQI010019843.1:0-24653 GCA_025490895.1 Thaumatotibia leucotreta | reverse complement strand
GTGCACAATCTCTTTTTTTTTACACACTTCGATATCCTAATGATTAACGACCAGTATCTCTGATCTATGAGATATTCATATTTTTGTCAGTGTGAATACAATCTTCACACTGACAAATATGAATATCTCAGTTCTGCAATGGAATTAATCTTGGTGCCCATAGAATGAAATGAAGTAGATTTAAAGACCTATTCAACAATGTAACTTTTAGCTGTGTTGACTTTGGGGCAAAGTTCCATACAAAGTTGGGCATGGTCCTTTAGGTTAGAATTACTAACTTGGGATTTAATAGTAAACATAACTTGTTACAATTGAGGTACACCCGGCTAAGATCGGATCTAATGTAAGATCGCATGACCGCAATAACTACTAAAATAGTAGTAGTTTTTCCTCACTGGCTATATTATGCATGACGCCATTTCACCCCGCCCCTCTCGCTAGTATGCAGCAACCGCTCAGCCGTATCAGTCGTGAGCTACGAAAGTTTAAATAAAAAACTGGCCAAGTGCGAGTCGGACTCGCGCGCGAAGGGTTCCGTACCATTATCAATTTATTATAAAAAAAATACTGTTAAATCGACCTACCTCAAAAACTGTAAGAGATAATTTAATCAAACCAAAAATCGTTGATAGAGTTTATTAATGTGGCATAACATATATTTTTTCTAGAATTTTATATCTCGTAGTTTAAAAAATAGAGGGGGGGACACATTTTACAGACTTTGAGAGCTGATATCTCGAAAACGATTTGCTTAAATTGAAATAAGATGTATAAACCTTCATATAATTTTCAAAGACCTTTCTATTAATACCCCACACGCTTATATACAACTAAAAAAAAATTTCTATCCCTCAGTTACTTACATGTATGGAGGGCCCCCATCCCAATGGTTTTTTTTACAATTTAGTATCATAATCCTGTAGCGATTCATACAACACATATCCTTACCAAATTTCGTTACTGTAGCATTTATAGTTTCCGAGTAAATCAGCTGTGACAGACGGACAGACGGACATGACGAATCTATAAGGGTTCCGTTTTTGCCATTTTGGCTACGGAACCCTAAAAAAAGTGAATATTTTCGAGAATTTTTGGAGATCCGATCTTTAACAGGAAGATATATACACCTTCTTCTGCTTACTTTAGAGTTGAAAATAGATACTCGTCCGATCTTAAGCCAAGAAGGTTGGGTGTCTGGAAAAAAATTTGTGCAAGTTTGAGTGTCGATTACTCCTAAGCTATTCGGCTGAGCGGCATCAAGTAAATTTATATTGAAAGCTTGATTTCTATTTTATCACGTACATCACACATCTGCAGGTAAAAGTTACTGAGAATTAATTTATGATTTTTTTTGTGACATCCTTTCAACTCGCCGAAAAATAGTCCGGTCTTACCCGGGTGTACCTTACTCAATGTATTCTAACAAAGAACGCGTACGTGGTGATAGCTGTTCTTTGTCTACTGCGCTTTAGTTATTAATTATACAAAATGCGTCACTGAAAATAATCGCACAATCATCATTATCATCAGCCCATAGTCGTCCACTGCTGGACATAGGCCTTCCCCAATTCGCGCCACCATACTCGGTCCTCAGCTCTCCGCATCCAACCACTTCCCGCCACTAACTATCTTTAGATCGTCGGTCCATCGGGCTAGGGAGGCCGCACATGGTAAAGGTGGTAATTTTTTTTTCAAAAGTGTAGAATTTATATACATCATTTAAGTATAACTAACCTTACCTATACATATAGGTAAGGTTAGTAAAGTTATATTTATTGGTCTTAGTGCCTAGATTGGCCCTTGAGGCATTTACCGAGGATGCTGGCGGCATTTCATGTAATTTTTCATCTTACATTACTTATATGAAAAGATGTGACATATATTACAAAATTCTAACCTCCAATTACTAAAGGTGCATTCAGACCAAACGAGCATTCGCTATTCTATCCCCCACTCTACGAAATCAACGAATCACGTTTCGTGCAACGATCGAATTTCGTAGAGTAGGGGGTTAGAATAGCGAATGCTCGTTTGGTCTGAACGCACCTTAAACTGTTTTCGCTAAAATTGACATGGTAAAATGATGTATTCTTGAATCAATATTTTAGTTATCATTATCACTTTTATTTTGCACTTCAAATGTCAAGAAAATTGTTGTTTACGAGACAAAAATTAAATATGTACTAGGGTAAAAGTTGTTTACCAGATTTGACAACTAGGATGAACAAGGCTTTAGTGTTATCGAACACTTGAACCTTATTAAGTAATTGTAGCATTTTCAGCGTACAATAAATATCGATACCATTAGTTATCAGTCAGTACCTCGAAATAGGCGTCCGATATCGTACCGACACTACCAGGCATGACGTCACGTCTCTGACAGTGGGCACATATGACCGGTGAAATCTGGTCGTGTGATATGCCAACAACACTGACCATTTATGACATTTATTGTTATAGAAATAAGGTGCACGAACAGTTAACTTTTGACTCAGGTGTGTACGTACAATGGGATGGAATTTGAAATAGCTACGGATAAAGTTACCTACATGTTTTTAAGCATATATAAATTATGAGTACCTACGTCGGCGTCGTGTGTCGTATGGCTGTATAGAAGGATTTGAATAAGTTATTATGCAGTTACTTACGATGAGGTAACCTATTTCACGGTTACTGCAAAAATATCAAGCACATCAACATAATAATAATAATACTCCCCAAGGCCGATTCGGCCACGGTGATTGCTGTCGACTCCGTTGTTATCTCTGGTGTGCTCGCATGTGGCTCACGTAACCAATCTTATTGATAAAATTACGTGAACACTGCGGGCATGTGAGCACGCCATGAACGTAATTATAAGATATTGCCGCAGGTGGTCGGGCCTTCAACTCGTCGCGCTTGGCATCAAGTTCCAAGCGCCGACGAGTCTCAAAATCGGTAATCTTCGTATGTATTGCAGCGCGCCATTCCGTTCGTACAGCTGCCTGCTGCTCCCATTGCGAAGGCTCAATAGAGCACTTTTTCATGTGTCGCTTAAGCACATCCTTATATCTGAGGAATTGGCCGCCCTGTTTCCGCTTGCCCTTCTCAAGTTCGGAATAAAAGATGCGCTTAGCGACACGCTGGTCGTTCATCCGCGATACATGGCCGCACCACCGCAACTGACGTCGCATGAGGTATGCCTCAATCCCAGCCACATTTGCTCTACGTAGAACCTCTGTATTCCGAACACGATCATACCATCGGATCTTCAGTATCTTACGTAGGCACTTGAGATGAAACCGATCCAGCATGCGAATATGGCGGCGATACACGGTCTATGTCTCGGCAGAATAAAGGAGATTAGGCAGCACGACAGCCATGTAAACGGATACTTTGGTTGCTAGTCTCAGATCATGTGAACTGAAAACCTTTTGATCTAGCTTGCCAAAAGCAGCCGCTGCAGCCCCAATTCTATTATTAGTTTCCGCATCAAGATCGCACTTAGATGTAATTGTACTCCCCAGATAGCGAAACTTGTCGACTTGCTTTAACTGGGCCTCGCCGAGCCTGACAACCAGTGCCTGTTGACTGTGAATGTCCAGTGACATCACCTCAGTCTTCTTGACGCTGATCTTGAGCCCGAATTTGTGGCAGGACTCGTCAAAAACGGACATGAGGTGTTGCATGCCTTCCGGGGACTCGGAGACAAAGCACAAGTCGTCTGCATACATGATCTCTGTGATCACTGTGTATGAGACTTTTGTGCGTGATTTGAACCTGGCCAGATTAAAAATATTGCCGTCTGTGCGATATCGGACGCGAACACCTTCGGAGCAAGTTAGTAAAACTTCCCGGACTACAACCGAAAAATATAATGCGAACAAAGTGGGTGCTAGGACGCAACCTTGCTTCACCCCACACGTAACTGGGAAGAAGTCAGATTGATCACCGTCGACAGCAACGCAGCACTCCATATCATCATGTAGGAGTCTCACTAGTCTCACAAACTTCTCCGTACACCCAAGCTTACTCAGCACTACCCAGAGGGCTTCACGGGGCACACTGTCAAATGCCTTCTCAAGGTCGACAAAGCAGAGATACAATGGGCGACTTTGTTCTCTGCTTTTCTCTTCTAGTTGACGCACTGAGAATATAGCTTCACAGGTGCCCCGTTCTGGCCGGAAGCCAAGCTGGGTCTCTGGGAGCAGCTTTTCCGAAATGTTCATGAGGCGGTTCAGTAAAACTCTAGCAAAAACTTTCCCGGGGACAGACAGCAATGAAATACCACGGTAAGAATTGCAATTAGAGCGGTCACCTTTGCTCTTATAAAGTGCCCTGATGCGTGAAACTTTGAAATCATGAGGGACCTGTTCCTTTTCCCATATAAGAACAAAGATTTTCCACATAGCTAAATGCAAATGTATTTAATTAGTTCTCCTGGTATAAAGTCGATGCCAGCCGCACGCTTGTTTTGTTGCTGAGAAATAGCAAGCGTGACTTCATCACATGACAGTGGCTCGTACAGCTCAACTGATAGAGGGAGCTGCGGTATTGATCTAATGTGTTCCAGGTCAGCGGCTCTATCCACATTCAACAGGGTGTTGAAGTGCTCCGCCCACCTCATCAATACCTCATCCTTACTTTTTAAAAGGCCCTCACCACTACAGGGCTTAAGAGGTACTTTTACACGAGACGCGGTATTTGTAAGGTTCCTGATTTCACTATAGAACTCCCCGAGCTGGTTGGTATCTGCGAGCCACTGAATGTGACGAGCCTTATCCTGCCACCACTTGTCCTTCGTTTCTCTCGATAGTTTTCGCAGGCTTAGGTCACTCTGCCGCATCTCTGCGGTGCTTCCACCTTGGATTGCACTTTTGTGATGCTGATGTAGACGACGGTGTTTGCCGATAGCCCCAGTAAGGACCGCATCATTCTCATCAAACCAGTCCTCATGCTTACGAACTCTTATGCCCAAAGTGGACTTAGCAGAGTCTAGTATATGAGACGATACACTCCTCCAGACATCATCAACATCACCTGTGTTCATGTCTACACCCGAAATTTTAGTGTTTATCGCTTCAGCGTATAACTTCCTAGCCTCGTGGTCATTGAGTTTGTCTACATTTAAACACATAGGTTTTGGTCTCTGTGACCTACGAGGACGGAGAAGACGGAGGCGCAGCTTTGTAACAATAAGCCTATGGTCAGTCCAGCAGTGAGCACCACGCATTACACGGGTGACTTGGACTTGGGAAACATCTCTTTGCCGCACGATTGCGTAATCTATCAGATGCCATTGCTTGGACCTAGGGTGCATCCACGTATTCTTGTGCTTGGCTGGTAGCCTGAACATGGTGTTCGTAATCGCCAGATGATATTGTGCACAAAGGCTTAGCAGCAGCTGTCCGTTGCTATTCATATTCCCAACGCCGTGTTGACCCAAAACTTGTGGCCAAGCATCGAAATCGCGACCAACTCTGGCATTGAAATCACCCAGCAGAACTATCTGCTCTCTGGGAGGTACGCCATCGATCGTGTTAGCAAGCTCTTCATAAAATCGATCCTTGACGTCATCAGATTTATCTAGCGTAGGAGCATAGACACTGATGATGTTAAGGAAATTATTGTCATTCAAGTGAAGGCGCAACGTGGTGACGCGGTCCGAAACGTGTATGGGATACTCCTGCAATTGTTTGATTAGCGTATTCTTGATCGCAAACCCTACCCCTGACCGTCGAACTTCAGAGGATGGGAGCCGTTTCCAGACGAAGGTGTACCCTCCTCCGTGCGCTGCCAATTGCCCTTCGTCAGCAAGATGCGTTTCGCTGAGAGCAGCCACATCTATATTGTAGCGACGAAGTTCACGAGCTATAATTGCGGTTTTCCTCTCCGGACAGGCATTGGATTCACGATCCAGGAGAGTTCTCACGTTCCACGCGCCGAGTATCATATTAAGGGATGATATTTGCTTAAAATTGTTTGTTACGTCGACCGCGAATTGGAAGATGCGAAGGCAGCCGCGGTTACTACCAACTTTACGGTTTGGGGTGAGCATTTATTTAGGGCACCTTTTCTAGCCCCCTCCCTGGCTGAGCAGGGAAAGCAGTGCCTCCCTGAATAGGGCTGCTTTGTTGCCCCTGGTGCTGCCGAATCCTTTCTGTCCCCCCGGTGCAGAATGGAAACGACCACGGCATTATACAACACCCCAGAAGCCGCCTGTGTGCAGGCCTCAGACAAAGCCCAGTCTGCATCGGACTAGACCTCTCTACTTCAGCCCATCGCCACAGGTCTTTAGTTAAATCGGAGTCCAAGTTCGGAAGCAGTCAGTTGCGCAGGATATATTAATGTGCACAAGTGTGCGCGCAATACACAGGTGCACATACTCGCCCTCATCCTTCTTGACCCAGTGGGACGGAGACCGTAACGACCGGAGAAAGATTTGGACAGATGTAATAGTACGAGTATGGAAAATGTTACTAAATGACTACTTTTTCACACACACTCCCTTAATCGCCTTCTACGATACCCACGGGAAGATATGGGGTGGTACTATTCTACTCTACCGGCACCACACGGCATAAAAACACAACATATACAGGACATAAAGCACATCAACATATAAAGCACATCAACATATACAGGGTGTGGCCTGTAACAGGAGCAAAAAATCAAATGAAAGACTCCTCTGACTGCCTCTAGTTATTCGCAAAAGGTCCCAGTGTTTTAAAGTTATCCATTAAGGAGAAACAGTATGTTAAAGTTACGACCTATGAGTGATGTATCTAGGTATCACAACATTGTACCTTATTAATGATTAAACATATTGGTAGTTCAGTGGACATAAAACTAAATGAGCTAAAAAGTTTTTTTGAACTCATGTTTTTTTAACTGGTTTAGCAAAAATATTTTTTTTTTTGTGTTACACCGATTTAACTTTTTTGGTATAAGTCGACTGCAGTAAAACTACATAAAAAAAGGAAAAAAATATTTTTTTTTAAGTTTTAACTATTAAATTATGACAATTTATTGGGTTATTAGTGTACCGTTTCATTTTTTGCTCCTATTACAGGGCACACCCTGTATAAATGTAATAAAATAGTTCAACTCACGTTTAGTTATTTAGTCACTACGCGGGAAATGTTTCGGAGATCCTAAGTCTCCATTATCCTGAGCCCGCGATTACGAGCTCTTGAAAATAGAGACCTAGGCTCTACGAAACATATCGCGCGTAGTTCTTTGACTAAATAAATAGATGTGAATTTAATCGTTTAATTATATTTATAGTTAGTAATGTTATTATGTCTCACGAAAGTTAAAATTCAACACATCAACAACATGCAACAACAACAATATTGTTGTTGTAGCATGTTGTAGGGCATTAGAATGTTAATATACGACGAGTAACACTCTAATGCCCTAACAATAATAATGTTACATCGTCATTATTACAGGTGTGTTTAATAAAATTAAACCTAAACGCACTGAGTGCATACACAAAGTTGTGCTACATTGCGGGCTCAATGCCAGGTGTGTATAATTTGCACTAACATTTGCACGCAATATAAAGTAAATTTAGTTGTCCAATCGCTGATTTAGTTTGTTTCATCTTATGCATCGACAAGTTAAGTCTAGAAACTTCACAGCATTCTCCAACCCGTTCCTAAATGGACCATTTAAAGGCTCTGATAAATAAATGGTCGATCTTCAGTTGTATAAAGTACACATAAGCCGTTTCTAATGTAAAGTCCCTTCAACCTTTTATGGGCAAACGATCTAAAAGGTAAGATAGGACACTCTTCCATCGTAGTTCTCATGATTTCTAGTTCTATAAGTGAGATGATCTTGCTTGAACCAGTTAGTCGGTATGTTGTTCTTTGTAAAAAATACTACGACGTTCGGTCTCCTGGTGAGAGCGTAATGTGTAAAAGTATATGTTATGTAGAACCTTATAGTAAAATGGTAGAACCAAGGAAAATATTTTTATTGGGATGGGGTTATGCACATTATGTGTGTATATTTTTGATGGGATTATGTGGAACAAATCAAATTATTTAATTAAATACCTAGTTTTTTGACCGGTTTCAGCTGAGACTGAGTGGCCGAGTGGTTTAGGCACTGATCTCACCGTGAGCTACTAAGCTATGAACTATCGGCTCTAAGCACGAACAAAAGATACGCAATCCCGTGTAAATAAAAGAGACACGGCGATACTCGCCCAGCTATCAGCTATCACCGCCGGGCGAGTTTCGCTGTGTCTCATTTTTTTACACGGGAGTGCGTATCTTTTGTTTGTGTTTATAGCCGATAGATCATAGCTTAGTAGCTCGCGGTGAGACCAGTGCCTTAGGCATCAGCTGCGAAGCTGAGGAAGTAGGTTCAAATCCCACTAAGATATCGGCCGTGACAGACGGCCAAACTGAATCTATATCCCCGGCTTGTACCAATGAGTTCATGAAAAACTTATGTATGAAAGTTGTTGATAATTTTGCTTTACGGTGAAGGAAATCATAGTGAGAAAACCTGCATACATCTGCGAAGAAGTTCAAGGGAGGGAGTTCCTAACAGCTTTAGGGGCAGCGTTAGGGACCAAGCAAAATAGCCACGTTCGATGTCTAGTTGCGGAAAATTATCAGACTCAGAATACGAGGGCTGTTCAGAAAGTTTTTAGTTGCTCCGGTTCTATTCATGCGATTTCAATAAAACTTACACCATTTTGAGGGATATTTCAATGACGTTTTAGGCGGTGTAAATTTGTTGTAGTAAAAATTTTAGATATTTTTATTATTTTGTTTTACTTAGACGTGTCGAGCCTTACTCCAATGACCATGATACCGGTTTTTAAGACACTTTTTTAATGAGATGCTATGAACATCATTCGCTTACAAAACTATTTTATTTTATAGGTACTAGTGATTGAAGATTTTTCCGTTATTTTTAAGTACAAATTACGTGATATCCTTTACTAAAATAAATGAGTAGGCATCGAAAAAAATCGTAAACTCTAAAATTGTAATTTCGAATATTGTAAAAATCATCATTCAATCAATAATCATTGTTCTTCAATTATAATTTAAAAAACCCATAATGAACTAAATTATTTATCCCGAGTATACTTAAGTACGGCTTTCAAAGATTTTTAACAAAATATGCTTCAATGTGTCAAAAATGGCCAATTTTTTCATACAATGTTAAATTTCATATAAAACAGCTTTTTGTAAAAAAAATATAATAAAAAAACTATACCCATTACATGCATAAATTTATTAACCATAATACGTTTTGAAATGTCCCTCACAATGACATACATTTAATTTAAATCGCATGAATAGAACCGGAGCAACTAAAAACTTTCGGAACAGCCCTCGTACAATACCGCTCCGTTTTTGCTATTTGGGGTTCGTAACCCTAAAACTCGCAAATAATCAATTGCAAATGTAGCCACATTGAACTATGATTTATTTAGGTACATTGCACCCAGCCTGTAGGAATCAATGGCCCATCTACAGGATCACGATACAAAAACACTAATTCATCTTAACATGCTATTATAAACCATATGCCAAGGAAATAAGGACTTTTAAGAATACGTCACATAAGATGGCAGCTTTTTTAGCTCTAATCTATAAAGCTTTATGTACATTCCAGTTTCCACAGCGGTTACGATGTTTTACTCTTGCGTAGATCTCGTGTGGGTGGCGCGTGGGCAAACTCCTTACTCGAACGTTAATTTTAAACCTTATTATAATATACATAAGCAACAAGTGAACAGAGATCGACGATATCGATTTTATGCAGATACAGTCGGCAACATTGTTGGAATGCTTGAACTTTTATGTAAATTCGTGTTTGCCATTTACGATCGTCTCAAGAGGACGTATTCACACATTCGCGTAGGGCAATGTAAATAAATAAAGAGGCAATAAAACTTGTACGTACTTTAGAATACGATTGTTATAAAACAGAACAGTAGGATAAACATGAGGATAGTTCGAATGAGGACGAACATTCCCATAACTTTAAACAAACAAATATCATAGGAATATCTTACATAAACCGATCTAGTCCCACGATAAATTCAATTAAAGCAATATTGTGGGTACTGCGCGTCGATTCATATAAAAGATAGATCCATATAGATACTTACATACGTAGGAACAATCATAAGCAAATTGAGAATATATTTTTGTGATAAACACACATGCCTGCTATTTTCAGGCAAACACATGGCAGGTTCACTACCAACTGAGTGGCAGCGGTCTTTTTGTTTAGTTTACCGTAGCATTAGTTTTAGTTTATAATATATAAACTGTATGTGTCCTTAGTGGGAGCATTTAAGGAGGTATGTGAACACCTAATGCATTACCACTGTATATGTATACTACATGTTTTGTCACTGCTTCTGTTGTTTCTCCAATAAATAAAATAAAATAAAATAAACTAAGCTACGGAGGATATAATAATATATTATTTATTTCGACGCCGTTTTTCGTAAACCTTTATTAAAACTACATCACATTATTTTAACAGCTACTTCCGAATAATCATCAAATAAAAATAAAAAAATCATCAGACCCCGAGGTTATACCCGTTTGATTAAAAAACATGAAAATCGATTTACGATTGAAGATATATCGAGTAACATACATAAAACAAAATCAGTTGAATTCGGACTACTGTACCTACAGTGTACAAATAGTCGCATTAAAATATCTTGCGTAGGAGTATCGTGCACGCGTTTATCGGCTACTATTGAACCCGTGTCCGAACCCGACCCAGTGTAAATTAATAAAACAACACTCTAGAACACACATACATATCTATTAGGGGAACGCACCGAATGGCGGGGCTCCATTTAGAGAGGCGTTAAACAAATCTGGACCCATATACGTATTCGTACCCTGAAGAACAAAGCCACACAAAACGGTACCAAAGCATTGCGTATTTAGCTACCGGTAGTAACGATATCCTCCAATAATATTCTAATCACTTAGCGAGTCGATTGTATGCTGTCTCTCAGTCCAGCCCCAGTCGAAAGCCTCTATTATAAAGACGTACGGTTCACTTTTAGAATTAGTAGACGTGTTAAACCAGCTTTACCGCAATTTTCTATTATTCGAAGGATCTTGGTTACACCAGTTAGTAGAGCCTCGTATGCGTTCGGGAGGTCACGGAAACATGAGCAGGCCTATCGCAAACTTCAAAATCCGTAAATTTCGAGCATTGGTCCCTGTCACTCCAACGAAGGCGTCTTTAGACAGGGATGTTCGGAATTTGCGAGCTTCGAAGCTCGCAGTGAGTCTACAGTTCAATTCCGATCCGGAATACGTTCCCTTTCACGCGCAATGGGTTAAATAAATTGGGACCCGGGTAATGCGGGCCAAATCCCTTCCCCGGGAATACCTATCTCATATGATTTATTTTTTATGCTCCCTCAATCGGGACTTGGGGTAAAAGTCGAATATGCGAAAACTCCAAATATTCATTGTTGATCGACGTGGAAATTCAACCGTTTTGTCTGACTCTTTCCCAGCGGGGACGATAGAGACAAAGCTAAAGATATCAGATTTCCGGGATCTTATTATTCTGCAATTTCAAAGTGGGTGATAATACTGCTTTGGTGTGTTAGGTGACATGGGGTGGCTAATTCCACACTTTATTAGGGTTTCACACGAAGCTCGAATATTACAGAAAGTTATAATAACTTTTACTGTCAAGGTTTATGATTCTACAGTCAAGGTAATAAAAATTTAAATATGTTTTACAAAGCCCGCCGATTTAACTTTTACTACGGTATTTTACTTCTCCATTTGACCTCAGATGATGGTAATTAAAATATGATTATTTTATTTGTTTATGTAAATTAGTAGCCAGTATAATGTGCGGTTGAGTATTATTAACTTAACTGTTTTCAATTATAAAATTACGCCAGTGATTAGAAATAAAAATTACTTATTGAAGAATTGAGCTGAGGAGGACTAAAATGGGTCCTTTCATTTTGTTGAAAGTGAGGTTAAGTAGTACTTAGCCGTTTTATGATCATCATTTCAGCAATAAGACGTCCACTGCTCACTGCAATAGAACTTCGCTGGAAAATACCTGCATCCAGCGTCTTCCTGCGATCTTCATAAAATCATTTGTTCCTCCTCGGGGTGGACGTCCTACGCTGCGTTTGCCAAACCGTGGTCTTTAATTGACCACTTTTCAACCCCATTGGTTATCTGCTCTGCGTACAATGTGGCCTGCCCATTGTCAATTCAGCTTTCTACTAAGGAAGGCTTTGTCGGTGACTTTAGTTCCTCTACGGATCTTCTCATTTCTGATTCTATCATAGCTCGTTAGTGACTTTCAGTTTTGAAATAAGGTAAAGGGCTACGATTGCTTAACCCTGTATGTTAATTTATTATCTTTACTTTTCTGAGAAACATTTATAAGTTAAGTAAATTCATATACAATATGAATAAATAAATAACACTTACTAAAATGGTAAACACCCAAAAAAATTGATAATTGATGTTACAGTTTCGTTCACCCCGAAGTTGAATGGTTTTGGCAGCAATTATAACAAGTTACTAAACTCAATACAGCTTAATTTACACTTCCAAACACAAAAAACTACAACAGTCACAAACATGCTTTAATTAAGACCTGTTTTGATACTCTCCGTTTAATTTATATCGATGAATGAAATCAATCAGACGGAATATTTGCGACGGAATGAATGGAAGTCAATTACTTTCCAGTCTCATATACACTATGATATTATACAATAAGGAACAGTTAAAATATTTCATAACAGATAAGTATTTATGGTATACAATAGGCCTTATAAAACTTTTTCAAAATATTTTATAGGTTTATGAAGATTTTAAAACTTTATCTGAGCGTGAAGATCGAAAACATTTCAAACATAATGCAGACAACAGAATGATTTGACATTGATTAAAATAAAATAAGTTTTCTGTTTTACCGATTAATTTCAAAGGAAAATTCAGCTTAGTAAACATTTGAACTTAATATATTTATTGTAAAGGTTCACGAAAAACCTTTTACTTTATAATGTTAAGTTCTAGCAATCAGAAAATAGCAGTCCATTAAATAAATTCGTAGTCAATCATCTCAAAGTACTGACAAGTCCAGGTGCCATGTTCGAACTTTAAAAAGTCGACATGATAGACTGAAGCTGATTCGTCGGTTTGATTTTATATTTATTGAGTGATATTTGAGTAGAAGCTGAGTTAGTGCGCGTATAACAATGTCTAGCTCATGCCGTATAAGGGTTAGAATTACATTTACATCGATGAAATGGTTTTGTGCGGAATTTAATTCCTGCTAATGTGTTAATTATTCATTTTAAAAAAGTTTTCGTAGCATTGGTGGATATTATAAGTTGATTTCATTCGTTTGGGTCATTAACATAGAAAAAAATCTTAATTAATAAAGTAATTGTATATCTTTTGTTTTGTGTACTTTTATTTTTTATTTGTGTGAGGTGTGCAATAAAGAGTTTTGTTTTGTATTGTAATTGTTATTCAATAAATCCGCGGACATGCAAATCATAATAAGCACCTATTGAAATCTAAGCAAAATTAACTTTAGGGACATATCCATTAGCGTTTACTAACGATATTACTCTTAACATACATATTGTGTGGATAAAATCAAAATATCAAATCAATTAACAAATCAAATCAACATTTTCATAATTACAGTAGACCAGGGATCGTCAATCTTCAGTAGGTACGAAGTCTCATAAAACATGAATGGCCGCGTCCCGCTGAATTGACATCCGACGAAACGGACAATGCTACCACTCGTTACGTTTTACGGAGTCAAAAGAACGTCATTTCGGACCCTTGAGCGATGTATCGGGATCTTTTTTCATTCCTTTTCACGTTATACTTAGATGGAATGCTTTGTGAATGTTTCTTGGAATATCTAACAAAATGTTATGTAATCGACTATCTTTTTGATTTTCTAGTAATGTATGATATTTTCCTTGTTACTCCATATTGGGCACCTATAATGGATACATTTTATGATACTAATGTATCACAGGATATTAAAACAATAAATAAAAATAGAGAAACAATAAAAAATGTGGGAACTAAATTATAAAATAAACATCGACCATAAAGTACATGATAGACAAAGCTATAACTTTCATAAAATCAACATTTGAAAAACCGAATTGTCCGAAAGAACTAGGTCGTTAATAGTACATTACGACACAAGTGCGAAAAATATGAAATTCGAAACGAGTGGCGATGTTTTAAAATACGACCGATAGGGGGTTACGAATTTCGTGTTCGTGTGGCCACATACGAAGTTTTTTAGTACAGATGGCCCTCCGAAGTTTTGTACTTGACGTAAAATGACCCTCTTCTCGCACTAGAGCCTAAAAAGTACACCATCTGTACTAAAATAATATTTTTTCAATGTTCGGGATAAATATTTACTTGATTGGTAGATTATGGTATTTTTATAAATCACCCTATCCTCTCCCATTACAAATCAACGAAGGTGGTATCTGGCCGTGTGGTGACTGCAGTAAGAATACTTTGTCATCGCCCCAACTCCTCCTGCGGGTGTCGTAAAAGTCGACTAAGGGATTGAAGTGTCACTGACCATTATTTGATAAAAGAATGATGATGGGCAGCAGCGTCATCATAGTGGACACATTACTGCGATCGTCAATCCGCTTGCTTGCATAAATTATCTCCTAATGCGTCTATACGCATAGTTAATAGGAGAGGCCTACGTCCAGCAGTGGACTATCATAGGCTGATGATGATGGTATCCTCGAATCTCCAATACGTTTCCCCTAGTTCCCGTAACTTTATTATAAAATATCGTCGCTATATTACTGAACTTCTGCACTAATCAATTCATGGAAATATATATTATGTCCTTTCTTTTACTCTAAATACGGGTGTTTTTTCCATGAAGTGAGTGTTGAAAATACGAGGTAGAGTAAGTATAATTGCGATATTGGTAATATAAACTTAGACAATGTGTTCCTCTTTGTACTTATTGCAGTATAAACAGCAAGGACAGTAGTGTGAACTATCTACTACAGCTCTTATCTTGAGCGATAAAACTGCGTAACAACCGCTGGGTAAAGTAAAGTTTGCGTTTGACCTCACAACCACACCCAACCATCGCGCCTCTGACGACCCCACATTTAACCCTAAAGATGAAGCGATAAGATTCAATTTCCATCACACTAAAACCTGTCGGACTAGTGTAATTAGGCACACACTCAAACAATTTGTATGTTCAGGCCGATGAATAAATAGAAGTTGGAATAGTTCTAAGCTACCGTAGGGTTCATTATTCGTGGGAGTTGAACATACAAAAGATAATGTCAACTTTGTATCCGAGAAGTGCGCCTGCGCCCATTCTTATAGTGTTCGAAAATTAAAAAAAAACATTATTCAGTTGCAATTCGCATATTTTATTGTATTAAGGCATTAACAATTGATATGGACTTAGTCTGAAATAATTTTTTATTATTATTATTTGTGTGTCTTTGCCATGTCTCGGGACCATGGGGTCCCGCCGGGCCTTTGGGAGGCATGCGTGGGGCCGAAGCCAACAGCGCAGAGGCCCTTTAACACAATTAATATAAAGCAAAGGATACACGTGACGGATATCATCCCCGAGCGCACAATATGATACGTCTATTATTATATTATCAAAAATAAAATAAAACTGTGTAATGCTTATACAGACTAAGGGGAAAAGGTGATAGCGCCATCTAATTGGAAGGCAGCGCCATCTCACATATTGGTGTTAAAAATACATCATAGATAAACAAAGTATAGCGCCATCTGCTGGACTACTACTAGAGATGCAACAAACATTACAAACTATAACGCGTGATGACGGCAGTAAGACTACAAGTGAAGAGTCCACGGAAAGAACATGTCTAGTTAATTCAAATTACAGAAGGAAAAACCACCTTACTTTTAACAGACTAAGGTGTGCATTTGCCCTGATTTTTTAAAGCATTGGAGATGCTTTTTCCGTGGATCCTTCAAGTGTTACCACTCCAACTCTTCCTGTGGGTGTAATAGTTGATAAAGGGATTGAAGTGTCACTAAACATTAGTTGACAGAAGATTCATTATGGACAGCAGCGTCATCATAATGGACACAATACTGCGATTGCCAATCCGCTTGTCCAGCGTCACGATTATGGGTAGTTCCCTCCTAATGCGTACCAACATACATACGCGTAGTTAATATACTAGATCTACCTCCAGCAGTGGATTGAGAAAAACTGATGATGTGTCTAATACAAACTATAAGGTGATATTTCGAATAGACAGTAAGTACCTAAGGCTAAAAGTAGCGACATGTTTTGTATTTGTAATAAAATATAGCTGAAGCCGCTCGGTAGTGTATGCTAATGCGTTTTATAGGACGCAGGGCATGGCTGATCGAATTTATATGACGGAAAAACGGTTTTATAAAACAGGAGGAGAATCGATCGGGGGAGTATGGGGGAGTGCGGGGGAAGACGGGGCATATGGTGTCGGAGGTCGTGACGTAACGAGATCAGGAAGTAAAGGGCTTACCGAGTGAATAAATGACTGGCAGTTTCTTCTGATACCGTTCTTATTGAATGTGAAGGCTTTGTCTAAAGAGTTTAGTCACTTTGGAAACGTTAACATGACCTATTTACATATTTTTACGGTTTGTATCACGATGCCCAGATAATTTTATTCGTTGGATTTTTACCCAGCCATATAAAAGAAAGGGATAGTTATTAGCGTTTACACATTTTATTTGGAAATGGTGAAAGAGGTCCTTAATATTCTATAGTTGGAAATTTCTAAGAATTAACTTTTGACACTTTAGAAATGAGCCTTTAAGACTATCGGAAAAACGGTTAGCCTTACCCTTATATTAATAAGGCTTAATCTATAACTGTCAAAAGTTAATTCTTAGAAATTTCCAACTATAGGAGTCCGCTGGATGCGGGTGGCGCAGGACCAGTCATTGTGGCAATCTTTGGGGGAGGCCTATGTTCAGCAGTGGACGTCTTTCGGCTGATATGATGATGATGATGATGATGATGATGATGATGATGATGATGATGATGATGATAGAATATTAAGGACCGGTTTCACCATTCCATTTATAGATTCCTGTAAGACTAAAATACTACCAAATATCACCTTAAGACAATTTGTAATAAGTTTGATATAAAATAAGTAAAAAAAGTTTTAAGTTAAACGGTTTTTATTGCACCAAAAACTAGAAAATAAAAATTAGTCGTAACTAACCGTAGATCCTACTTTCTGTAGATTAGTCACGTGAAACTATTATCACTGCAGTCTTCCCAAGTTGGATGCTGAAAGCCACGTTTAGCCTCTATGTCAGTGGATTAAGCGTTACCTAATCGGAAACTTTTACCAAACTGAAATAAAAACGTGGGGCGTACGCAATTGTGATTAAGTCACTATAGTTATTTAAGAACAAACATAGAAATCAAGACAGCAATAGTGTAATAAGTTTTGTTCTGGCTTTGATAAAAGTTATTTATTTACTTCTGTAGAAGTGTTGCAACAGATGGATGATTCATTGCAAAATTAAAGATCTTCTTTCTAATAACGCCCCACGTTTTTATTTTAGTTTGGTAAAAGTTTCCGATTAGGTAACGCTTAATCCACTGACATAGAGGCTAAACGTGGCTTTCAGCATCGAACTTGGGAAGACTGCAGTGATAATAGTTTCACGTGACTAATCTACAGAAAGTAGGATCTACGGTTAGTTACGACTAATTTTTATTTTCTAGTTTTTGGTGCAATAAAAACCGTTTAACTTAAAACTTTTTTTACTTATTTTATTTTCAAGTTTTTAGTGCAATTGTAAAGTTAATTTCCGATGCTATACCTACTTATTCGAGATCAAAGATGTTCTTTGTAATATGCAATACAATTATGCATGCTGGCGTTTAACTCTCGCGCTTTAATCACGACACATATGTAAACGTAATGGACATTATTTTATGTGTAACAAGAGGGGAATCCCTGCTGAATAGATATTTTTAAAAATCCGACACTAAAAAAATGTCAGCTTGAATGGCCGAAGTGTCTCAAATGGACATGTTATTCATACAATACCTTAGATAACAGAGATCTGACAATAAGGAATACTCGTAATCAATTTGGTTTATTGACAAGTCGAATTTCGAGACTATAAAATATAAACTCATACTGTCAGCCGACCAACCGGAGGACCGCAGGTCTGACGGAAAGTCCGACGCGAATCGAGGGCCCCAAGGGTCAATCCATGCAGTCTATCAACCGGAGGGCCGTAGGCTCGACGGTACTATGGCTCGCACTACGTGAACCGGAGGGACTCACAATCTCTGATCTGACGGCCGCAAGCCCGGCGACACGCCCTACGCGAACCCGAGGGGTATACTCATACTCTCAGTCTTATCAACCTGCAGGTCCAACGGCACGTCTTACGCGAGTCACTCACGCTGTGAGTCTATCAGCTGGAGGGCCGCAGGCCCGATGGCTCACCCTACGCGAACCACTCACGCTGTCACCCTATCAACTAGAGGGCCGCAGGCCCGACGGCCCACCCTATGCGAACCACTCACGCTGTCACTCTATCAGTTGGAGGGCCGCAGGCCCGACGGCTCGCCCTACGCGAACCACTCAAGCTGTCACTCTATCAGCTGGAGGGCCGCAGGCCCGACGGCCCGCCCTACGCGAACCACTCACGCTGTCACTCTATCAGCTGGAGGGCCGCAGGCCCGACGGCTCACCCTACGCGAACCAGTCATGATGTCACTCTATCAACTGGAGGGTCGCAGGCCCGACGGCCCGCCCTATGCGAACCACTCACGCTGTCACTCTATCAGCTGGAGGGCCGCAGGCCCGACGGCACGCCCTACGCAACCCACTCACGCTGTCACTCTATCAGCTGGAGGGCCGCAGGCCCGACGGCTCGCCCTACGCGATCCACTCAAGCTGTCACTCTATCAGCTGGAGGGCCGCAGGCCCGACGGCTCGCCCTACGCGATCCACTCACGCTGTCAGTCTAGCAGCCGGAGGGGCGCAGGCCCGACGGCTCGCCCTACGCGATCCACTCACGCTTTCACTCTATCAACTTGAGGGCCGCAGGCCCGACGGCCCACCCTATGCGAACCACTCACGCTGTCACTCTATCAGCTGGAGGGCCGCAGGCCCGACGGCTCGCCCTACGCGAACCACTCAAGCTGTCACTCTATCAGCTGGAGGGCCGCAGGCCCGACGGCTCGCCCTACGCGAACCACTCAAGCTGTCACTCTATCAGCTGGAGGGCCGCAGGCCCGACGGCCCGCCCTACGCGAAACACTCACGCTGTCACTCTATCAGCTGGAGGGCCGCAGGCCCGACGGCTCGCCCTACGCGATCCACTCACGCTGTCACTCTATCAGCTGGAGGGCCGCAGGCCCAACGGCTCGCCCTACGTGATCCACTCACGCTGTCAGTCTAGCAGCCGGAGGGGCGCAGGCCCGACGGCTCGCCCTACGCGATCCACTTACGCTGTCACTATCAACTGGAGGCCCGCAGGCCCGACGGCTCACCCTACGCGATCTACTCACGCTGTCACTCCATCAGCTGGAGGGCCGCAGGCCCGACGGCCTGCCCTACGCGAACCGCTCACGCTGTTAGTCTATCAGCCGGACCCAATAGCTTGCCCTACGCGAACTACTCACTCTGTCAGTCTTTTAGACGGAGGGCCGCAGGCGAACCCGAAGGCCTGAGCGGTGAACTCACACTATCAACAAGCGCACCGCAGGTCCGGCGCCGCGTCCAACGCGAACTACCCACACTGTCAGCGGTTATGGCATACTAATAGCGGTTATTTTACACATTAATAGAGGTTAGGATTTGGAAGTGAGTAGGTATTCAATGTACATATATGTTTTTATCGATTAGCTAAAGCATTACTTTTAAATTCAACATTTCGATTAACCTGCCGGTTACGGCAGCAGCATCAGGTTTGATGAGTTGGCAGTCAGTATTAAATCCGTCTGTATCTTTTCATCCAATATTCCGCAGGGTTTGAAGACGAAACTCTTTGATCAGTGTATGTTGCATATGGTACTAAACCGTGGTCGCTTACAATGGGCCTCATAAGAAGGATCAATGTCACCCAAAGGGTAATGGAGAGGGCTATGCTAGGAGTCTCTCTGTGATATCGGATTAGAAATGAAACCATCCGCAGCAGAATCAAAGTAATCGATATAGCTCTTCAAATCGCTAAGCTGAAGTGGCAGTGGGCGGGGCTCGTTGCGCGTGGAACCGATTGCCGTTGGGGCGATAAGGTTCTCGAGTGGCGGTCACGTACCGGAAGGCACAGCGTGTGTAGGCCCCCCACAAGGTGGACTCATGACCTGATAAAGGTCGCTGGATGCAGGTGGCACAGGGCCGGTCCTTGTGGCAATCTTTGGGAGAGGCCTAATATATTCACCACTGAACGTCTTTTGGCTGATATGATGATGATGATGATGATAATGAAATCCGTATGTTTCTACCAAATATCTAAAGCAGTACTTCAAAATCTACATATCGCTAAACCTAGCGGTTGTGGCAGGCAGTAACCCTGGAGTATCAGATTTGAGGAGTTGGACGTTAGTATTAAATTCACATGTTTCTACTTAATATGTAAACAACTTCTTTGAAATCAAGATATCGATAAAAGATAAAGCGGAAAGCGGTTATTGTGGGCAGTACTGCAGCATCAGGAGTGAGGAGTTGGAAGTCAAGATCAGGCTGTTAGTATTTGATTATGCCAAACATGCTATACATTCATTTTCACGTGTCTAACACTCTCGGTTAAGGTAAGCAGTACGTCTGCAGCATCAGGCTTTGAGGATACAAGGATACAAATATTATAATATTGCATTGTCACGGGGACTTGATAAGAGTTTCAAATTTTATTGATTTCGGTGCAGTAGAAGTGGTCGAAAAATCGATCACAAGATTTGAAGCATCGACGACAGTTGATACGCGGTGAAGTTAATAAAAACCGTTTAAAAACAAAAAGCTTGAAACATTAATATCAGAAAACAATCACATCGCTTAAAAGTTGTATTAGTTAGTATATTTTCTTAACCTGAATTCTGTAATAAATAGTCGTGATCGCTATTGGGCCAGAAAATAGGCTGGAGTACCGTCGGGTCCAAAATTTTATTAACGATTTTGGTTCTTATTCCATGAGCGTATGTTCTTAATTGTATATATATTTTTAGACGTGTATGTATCAGATTATACCTAACCTCATTAAAATTTACGAGTCGATTAGTGTGTTTATGTACTTTTGTTTTTATATCAGTTTGATTGCCCCTTAACTCCCAAAAAGCGTTTTATCTAGACTTTAGGGATGTATTACATTCAGTAGGTCGTGTATAAGTGTCATCCTTGGGAATGATGCCGCCATGAAATATTCAATTCGCTTGATTTATGACTCGATTACTTACCTGTTTTCGAGGCCGTAAAATCATATTTTTAGAGCGTTTCTTTTTTCGCGTCAAAATTAGATATAACGTTAGAAAATTGATGCTTCCGAATTATTTATTTAATAGCTTGGCGAGAGGATTGACACAATAATCGCTCTTATTATGACCACATACAACTTTTTGCGCTCAAGGGTCGATTTGACCAAAATTTTATTCGAAGAATAACGCCTATCACCTCTCGGATAGTTCCTAATGTCAAAACTACATAGTAATTTGACACTAGTATCCGAGAGTAGTTAAGTGTTATTCTTCGAATATAAGGTTGGTAAAACACAGCCTAAATAAGTATTACAGGATGCTTAGCCAAGTTGCCAATCGCTAACACTTAGTAGCGTATCGTAGTTTTCCCTCTCTGTCACTCTTTCATATTAGAGCGATAAAGGCCTATCGTTTACGATTGACGATTAAGCGTTAGTTGCCAGTCCAGGCACTGAAATCTTGAGCATTGCGAAGGTTTCAAGGCACGAGAGTTGAACAAACATTGCTGCCAAGTGTAATACCTACAACGTTTTTCCCCTCACTATCGCGAGGAAATATGACCAACCCAGATCATTCATTTATTGAAGATTGATGATGAACGGTAGTGTCATCATAGTGGATACAATATTACAATCCGTTTGAACTTAGAAAACTTTTCGAATCCAAGAAAGATACGAAAGGCTCTGGCTACAACGGCGACACACGATAAAGCAGGGCAGCAGTATTACCTCCGTGTATTCCGCAGGGTTTACTAAGTTCAAACGGAGAAGGGTGCTTAGCCAAGTTGCCAATCGCTAACGCTCAATCGTCAATCATAAACGAAAGGCAGCTAACTGTCTTTGTCGCACTAATATGAAAGAGTGACAAAGAGGGAAAACTACGATACGCTACTAAGCGTTAGCGATTGGCAACTTGCTAAGCAAGTTGTTAATCGGATTGCCGAGCATCCTGGAGTTGTAGTTGCTTCACTTTTTACGAAGTTTTCAACATTTTATGTAATTATTAACATCGTATTTTTGAAATATATACCGAAGAACGAAAAAGAACGGAATTCGAACCGTTCTTTTGTATGGAGAAAATACCGTTATCCGATCCCTGGTACTGTGATTGCTAACCCGCTGCCCAGCGTGGCGATTATGAGGATTCCTCTTAATGGGTCCATTTGCATAAGTCATAAGAGAAGCCTGCGCAGTGATAGGCTGATGTAATATAAAAAAGGAAACAAGAATCTAACAAGAAAAAAAAAACTCATTATTCAATTTCAGCAAATTCACTTGTTTCACACTTTGTAAACAAATCGGAGCTTCAAGATATTAATGTTATCATATAAATTTCCTTAAGTTTGGTTTGGGAAAGTTCGAATCTGGGTCCCCTGTGGGTCCTCAGTCATCGGTGGGTGGAAACGGGCCTCTAATTAGGGTGGAGTTTCCGAAAGTTTTCTTGTACGTAAATCCTGTGACTTGCGTGTCGATGGCTTGATTCCAGATACTTTAGCATTTTACATAATGAACTAATTAAAAACTTGCTCAAATTACTAGTTTTTTATCATCTTTCATTTTCGCTTAGTGGTACTCCCATATTGGATGTTATTTATGTTACATAACGTTATAAAACCAAGTTTAATAAGGACAAGGTTACAGATTACTAGAATGTCAAAGAGAGAAAGATGATGTTATTTAATATTTTATAAGGCCAATATGGGAACATGTTCTTATACTTAGGGTTGGATAAAACAGTAATATACTTAGTAATTTTTAATCTGTTTTCAATTGTAGGTATGTACACTACAAGCCAAATTGTAAGGAAACTACCTCTACTTATCTTAAATTTGCATGTTAGTGATTATTACCAACATGTTAGTTCGATCTATGATAATTGAATTGAATCAATCTATACCTACTTTAGTCGCCACGTTGAGAAAGGTGGTTGGATTGTGTCCACTAAGATGACGTTGCTGCCCATCAATCTTCAATAAAATAATGACCAGTGACATTTCTATCCCTTAGTCGACTCTTACGATACCCACAAAGAATTGGGGCAGATGACAAATGTATTCTTACCGCCGAATGAAACTTTTGTAGGTCAGAAAGTAACCATAGGGTACATGCACAAAACATATTATTTTTGACATCTTAATATATTCAGAATTGTATTATATGTGAATTTTAACGAATTGAAATTAATATTGAAATGTTATTTATTATTTTTATTTTTTAAGTTATTGTATTGTAAATTAATTGTATTGTAATTGTAGCAGTCCAGCGCGGCAATGCGGCCAGCCTTCTGGGCACTCTACCTCCCCAGCAGGACCTGGGGCAAATTTTTTATTTATAATTAATTTATTTTTACTGTGTTCATACTTTGTTCTTGTTTTTGGAAATATAAAGATATTAATTAATTGTAATTTAAAAATCCCATTTGGCACAACATAATATTCACATGGCACATTTGGCACAACATAATATTGTACTCCATAAACCTGGTAGACCACGGACACTCGGATAGTGACCTTAATGAACCTGAAACATCTTTTATATTTTACCTGTGGTATGACAATAAATTATTTCATTTCATTTCATTTCAAACTCTCACATAACACAATGAGGTTTTGCGGCTTTAAACGATACACAACTTCAAAATGTATACGTCCACTTGCTAGGAATTTATAATTCTAACTATGTTTATACTATTTAATATCCCTGTCAACGAAGCATGTTCTACTTGAATAGGCAGTTAATTAAATAGCTCGCGAACCGAGAACTCTAAACAACGGTTAATAAACCTGAGATTACATACCCGGACTGTCGGGGCACGCCTCAAATGCTAAACAAAGCATTCAAATTACCATAGCTTAATTTTCTGGAGTACGAACAACGCATTCTCATGATAAAGGGGTTGTTACCACGGAGTCTAGAACGTTCCAGTGATACGACGGCATTCAGAATTATTTGTACAGTAGCTGAACTGTACTTTGATATTGGCGAAATTGTCCAGAATCACGCCGCGACCACGACATCGGTCTAAGGCGACCGGCTTGGCGGAAAACGAATGGTGCTCTCTCTCGTACCCATGTCGGCATCCCGCTCCTACTCATGGATTCGCTCGCCGCTGGTCGCCATAGACCAATGTCGTGGGCAGGGCATCAGGGGACCTAGTCAAGATGT